>JAYMFT010011062.1:0-16783 GCA_038088735.1 Panulirus argus
ATGACCTGGCTCTTTTCAAGAGATATGTTTTTCAATTTCTCAAAAATGTATAAATACTTTCCCTGTCTGTTTTTCCCACTTTCTCAACTCTCTCTCTCTATTTCAATTAGGGCCCGGCCTTGTTATGGAATTTTGTCCGTGACTGGAGCCTTCAACATAAAAAAAAAAAAAGTACATGTAGGTATGCATATACTTGCACTGCGCACACATGTGCATGCATGCACACATGTGTGTATGCGGGGGGATGGGTCTCCCTTCTTCTGCTTCCCGGCTCAACCTCGCTGACGCGGGAAACAGCGACCAAGTACAATAAATAAATAAATAAATAAATAAATAGATACATTTTTAGCTACAACATATCTACATACATTCTTGTGTATGATAGCTCTCTCCCACATTCAAATCCAGTCCTTCATTTTCACTTCCTGTTTGCATCTGCAATTATTTGCAATAAATATCAAGCAAAAATCAGTCCTGCCAATAAGTCCAAAGTACCCAAGTTGTCATAATTTACTCCCTTACTACTTAGAGCTCTTCAAAATTTACTCTGAGTCTTCAACTGTATCTTCTTTCATTCACAGCCACATAAACTTCGGTCCATCTTCCAGTAAGCTTAAAATACTAAAGCATTTGTATCATGCTTATTTCCCAAATCAACATCCACTTCTTAAGGGACCTAATTTGGCCATAAGCACTCACCTGATCATTTTGCTACAACAGACTCATGTTTACCCTTCGTATATTATACCAAGTTACATTACGCTTCCGTAATGGAAATCTTGCCACACATACTCAAGTTTTTCCTTCCTTCATTCACTATAATAATCTATTAATCTGTCTAATTTCTAATATCCACTATGATATATCTGCCTCCAGAGGACCTCCGTGGTGTATAAGCTACACTGAAGCATATATGAGATAGCCGCGACTACTGCAATGAGATGCCCGTGCCATCTCAGCTATCATGGGGATAAAAGCAAAGGTAAAACTTACACCTAATGAAAGAAAAAAAAAAAAGAAAAATATACAGCGTACACAGCTAGAGTGTATATGTTCTCAATCATCCTCAACAACTGGACAAGGCGTTGACGATTTTCCGGTTGGTGGATACAGAGTGACGCTGACGACCTTAAAGACGAACCTGGCTAGTGATTGGCGAAAAGCCCAAATCCAACCAACCCTATTTGTAAAACCTTTTCATTTTTCCTCAAACACAAGAAACAAACACGAGCATCCCCAAACACTCTTCATCATTTGTTTAACTTTCTCAAAAATACGTTAGTCTTAGTGATGCTTACCCTGTAGGTGTTCTGATTAAATCTAGGTCGAGATATGAATACCCTAGTCACGGGTATAGGCAGGAAAAACACTGGTCACGGGTACAGAGATGAAACACCCTGGTCACGGGTGCAGGGATGGAATACCCTTGTCATGGGTGTAAGGATGGAATACCCTGGTCACGACAATACAGATGGAACACCCTGGTCACGAATGTGGGGATGAAACACCCTGGTCTCGAGTGAAGAGATGTAATACCCCGGTCACAAGAGTCGGAAAGTAACACTCTGGTCACGGGTGTAGAGGTGGAACACCCTTGTCACAGGTGTAGAGATGGAACACCGTTTTTCACGATAATGGGGATGGAACAGCCTGGTCACGGGTGTAGAGATGGAAAAGCCTGGTCACGAGTGTAGAAATGGAACAGCCTGGTCACGGGGTGTAGAAATGGAACACTCTGGTCACGGGTGTAAGGGTGGAATACCCTGTTCACGACAATAGGGATGAAACACCCTGGTCTCGAGTAGGGATGGAACACTCTGGTCACGGGTGTAGGGAGGAAACATCCTGGTCACGGGTGTAGAGATGGAACACCCTGGTCACGAGTGAAAAGATGGAAAACCCTGGTCACGGGTGTATGGATGAAAAACCCTTGTCACGACAATACAGATGGAGCACCCTGGTCACGCGTGTAAGGATGGAACACCCTGGTCAAGGGTGTAGGAGTAGAACACCTTTGTCACGGGTGTAGGGATGGAACACTCTGGTCATGGGTGCAGGGATGGAACACCCTGGTCGTGAGTGTAGAGATGGAACACCTTGGTCATGGGTGTAGAGATGGAACACCCTGGTCACGGGTGCAGAGATGGAACGCCCTATTCACGAGTATTGGGATGGAACACCTTGGTCACGGGTGTAGGGAAGGAACACCCTGGTCACGGTTGTAAGGATGAAGCACCCTGGTTACGTGGGTAGGAATGGAACACCTTGGTCACGAGTGTAGGGATGAAACACCGTGGTCAAAGGTGTCGAGATGGAACACACTGGTCACAGGTGTAGAGATGGAACACTCTGGTCACGGTTGTGGGGAGGGAACGCCCTGGTCACGGTTGTGGGGAGGGAACGCCCTGGTCACGGGTGTAGGGATGAAACACTATGGTCAAAGGTGTAGAGATGGAACAGCCTGTTCACGGGTGTAGAGATGGAATGCCCTTGTCACGGGTGTAAGGATGGAATACCCTGGTCACGAAAATATTGATGGAACACACTGGTCATAGCAATTGGGATGGAACACCCTGGTCATAACAATAGGGATGGAACAGCCTGGTCACGGGTGTAGAGATGCAACAGCGTGGTCACGGGTGTAGAAACGGAACACTCTGGTCACGGGTGTAAGGATGGAATAACCTGGTCACAACAATAGGGATGGAATACTTTCGTCATGGGTGTAGGGAAAAAACATCCCTGTCACGGGTGTAGAGATGGAACACCCTGGTCACGGGTGTAGAGATGGAAATCCCTGGTCACGGGTGTATGGATGAAAAACCCTTGTCAAGACATACAGATGGAACACCCTGGTCACGAGTGTAGGGATGGAAAACCCTGGTCATGACAATAGGGATGGAACACCCTGGTCATGGGTATAGGGATGGAACACCTTGGTCACGGGTGTAGAGATGGAACACCCTTGTCACGAGTATAAGGATGGACCACCCTGGTCATGGGTGTAAGGATGGGACGCCCTGGACACGGGTGTAAGGATGAAACACCTTGGTCATGGGTGTAGAGAGGAAACACCCTGGTCACGACAATAAAGATGGAACACCCTGTTCACGGGTGTAGGGATGGAACACCCTGCTCACGACAATAGGGATGGAACACTCTGGTCACGACAATAGGGATGGAAAAACCTGGTCACGGGTGTTGAGATGGAACATCCTGGTCCCGGATGTAGTGATGGAACACCCGGGTAACGAATGTAGGGATGGAACACCTAGGTCACAAGTATAGGGAAAAAACACTCTAGTCACGTGTGTAGGGATGGAACACCATGGTCAGGGGTGTAGGAATGAAAAACACTGGACACATGTGTGGAGATGAAACACCCTATTCATGGGTGTAATAACTGAATGCGTTGGTCACGACAATGGGGATGGAACACCCTGTTCATGGGTGTAGAGATAGAACATCCTGGTCACGGGAATAGAGATGGAAAACCCTGGTCATGGGTATAAGGATGGAATATCCTGGTCACGACAATAGAGTTGGAACACCCTTGTCACGGGTGTAGAAATGGAATATCTTGGTCACGGGTATAGAGATGGAACACCCTGGTAATTGGTGTAGGGATGGAACACCTTGGTCACGGGTATAAGGATGAAACACCATGGTCACGGGTGTAGATATGGAAAATCTTGGTCATGAGTATAGTGATGGAACACCCTGGTAACAGGTGTAGGGATGGAACACTCTTGTAACGGGTATAGGGATGGAACATCATGTTCACGGGTGTATGGATGGACCACCTTGGTCACGCGTGTAGGGATGGAACGCCCTGGTCATGGGTGTAAGGAGGGAACACCCTGGTCCAGGGAGTAGGGATGGAACACCATAGTCACGATGTAAGGATGGAACACCCTGGTCACGGGTATAGGGATTGGCACACCTTGGTTACGGGTGTAGGGATGGAACACCCTGGTCTTTTGTATAGGAATGGAACACCTTGGTCACGGGTGTAGGGATGGAACACCGTGGTCTAGGGTGCACGGACGGAACACCCTGCTCACGGGTGCAGGGTGGGAACACCTCGGTCGCGGGTACAGGAATGGAACACCCTTGTCACGGGTTTAGGGATGGAACACCCCGGTAAGGGTTTAGGGATGGAACGCCCTGGTCTCGGGTGTAGGGATAAACACCTTGGTCACGGGTGTAGGAATGGAACACCCTTGTCACGGGTTTTGGAAGGGAACACCTTGGTCATGGGTGTAGAGATGGAACACGCTGGCATTAGGTGTCGAGATGGAAAACCATGGTCACGGGTGTGGGGATGGAACACCCTGGTCACGGGTGTAGAAATGGAACAATCTGGTCACGGGTGTAGGGATGAAATACCCTGGACACGGGTGTAGAGATGAAACACCCTGGTCATGGGTGTAGATATGGAACACCCTGGTAAGCGTTTAGGTATGGAACACCCTGGTAAGGGTGTAGGGATGGAACACTTTGGATAGGGGTTTATGGATGGACCACCTAGGTCACGCGTGTAGGGATGGAACACCCTAGTCATTGGTGTAGGGATGAAACACCCTGGTCACGGGTGTAGGGATGGAACACCCTGTTAATGTGTATAGGAATGGAACAACTTGGTCACGGGTGTAGGTATAGAACACCCTGGTTTAGGGTGTAGGGATGGAACACCTTGGTCACGGGTGTAGGGAGGGAACACCTTGGTCACGGGTGCAGGGATGGAACACCCATGTCACGGGTTTAGGGATGGATCACCCTGGTCACGGGTGTAGGGATGGAACACCTAGGTCATGGGTGTACTGATGGAACACCCTGGCTATGGGTGTAGGAATGGAACACCCTGGAAAGGGTGCAAGGATGGAGCACTCTGGTCACGGGTGTAAGGATGGAACACCCTGGTCATGTATATAGGAATGGAACACCTTGGTCACGGATGTAGGGATGGAGCACCCTGGTCTAAGGAGTACGGATGGAACACCCTGGTCACGGATGTAGGGAGGGAACACCTTGGTCACGGGTGTAGGGATGGAACACCCTGTTCATATGTATAGAATGAAACACCCTGGTCATATGTATAGAATGATACACCCTGGTCACGGGTGTAGGGATGGAATACCTAGGTCATGGGTGTATTGATGGAACATCCTGGCTATGGGTGTAGGAATGGAACACCCTGGAAAGGGTGCAAGGATGGAGCACCCTGGTCACGGGTATAGGGATGGAACACCCTGGTAAGGGTGTAGGTATGGAGAAACCTAGTAAGGGTGTAGGGATGGAAGACTTTGGATAGGGGTGTAGGGATGAAACACTCTGGTCGCGGATGTAGGGATGGAAAACCCTGGTCACGGGTGTAGGGATGAAACACCTTTGTCACGGGTGTAGGGATGGAACACCCTGGTCTTGGACGTAAAGATGGGACACCATGGTCACAGGTGTAGGATGGAAAATTCTGGTCACGAGTATTGCGATAGAACACTCTGGTCAAAGTTGAAAAGATGGAACGCCCAGAGCAGGGGTGTAAGGACGAACACCTTGGTCAGGGGTATAGTGATGGAACACACTGGTCACGGGTGTAAGGCTGGAACACCCTGGTCACTGGTGTGGTGATGAAACACCCTGGTCACGGATGTAAGGATGGAACACCTTGGTCACGGGTGTAGGGATGGAACACCCTGCTAAGGGTGTAAGGATTTAACACCCTGTTCACGGGTGTAGGGATGAAACACCTTGGTCATGGGTGTAGGGATGGAATACCCTTCTCACGGATGTAGGGATAGAACACCCTGGTCGCAGGTGTAGGGATGGAACACTTTAGTCATGGGTTTAGGGATGGAACACTCTGGTCATGTGTATAGGAATGGAACACCTTGGTTACGGGTGTAGAGATGGAACACCCTGGTAAAGGGTGTAGGGATGGAACACACTGATCATGGATGTAGGGATGGAACATCCTGGGAAGGGTATAGGTATGGAATATCCTGGTAAGAGCTTAGGGATGGAACACTCTGGTCACGGGTGTAGAAACGGAACAACCTGATATTGGGTGTAGGGATGAAAAACCCTGGACACGGGTGTAGAGATGAAACATCCTGGTCACGGGTGTAGGTAAGGAACTCCTTGATAAGGGCGTAGTTATGGAACACCCTGATAAGGGTGTAGAGATGAAACACTTTGGATAGGGGTGTAGGGATAGAACAACTTTGTCACGGATGTAAGGATGGAACACCTTTGTCAGGTGTGTAAGGATGGAACACCCAGGTCAGAGAAGTAGAGAAGAGACGCCCTGGTCACAGGTGTTGGGATGGAACACCCTGGTCATGGGTGTAGGGATGGAGCACCATGGTTACGGGTGTAGGGATGGTACACCCTAATCAGGGTGTAGAGATGGAACACCCTGGTTAAGGGTGTAGGTGATGAAAAACCCTCGTCACCGGTGTAGAAATGGAATATCCTGGTCACGACAATAGTGATAGAACACCCTGGTCAAGGGTGTAGGGATGGAACACCCTGGTCACGGGTGTACGGATGGAACACCTTGATCACAGGTGTAGGGAGGGAACACCTTGGTCATGGGTGTAGAGTTAGAACAAACTAGTCACCTGTGCAGCTTTTGGAACTCCCAGGTAAGGGCGTAAGGATGGAACACCTTGGTCACGGGTGTAAGGATGGAACACCCCGGTCATGGGTGTAGGGATGGAACACCATAGTCATGGGTGTAGGAATGGAACACCCTGGTCAGGGGTTAAGGGACTGAACACCCTGGTCACGGGTGTAGGGATATAACACCTTGGTCATGGGTGTAGGGATAAAACACCATGATCACGGGTGTAGAGATGGAACAACCTGGTCACGAGTGTAGAGGTGGAACACCCTGTTCAAGGGTGTAGAGATAAATCATCCTGGTCACGGGTTTAGAGATGGGACACCCTGGTCAAGGGTGTAAGGATGGAACACCGTGGTCGCGGGTGTAGAGATGGAACAACCTGGTCACAAAAATAGGGATGAAACACCCTTTTCATTGGTGTAGAGAAGGAACACCCTGTCACGGGTGTAGAGATGGAACACACTGGTCATGGGTGTAGGGATGGAACACCCTGGTAACTGGTGTTGAGAGGGAATACCATTGTCACGGGTGTAGAGTTGGAACACTCTTGTCACGGGTGTAGGGATGGAACATCATGGTCAAGTGTGTTGAGATGTAACACCCTGGTTAGGGGTGTAGAAATGGAACACCCTGGTCACGGGTGTAAGGATGGAACACCCTGGTCACGGGTGTAGAGATGGAACACTCTTTTCACGGGTTTAGAGAAGGAACACCCTTTTCACGGGTGTAGAGAAGGAACACCCTGTCACGGGTGTAGAGATGGAACACTCTGGTCACGGGTGTAGGGATGCAACACCCTGGTAACAGGTGTAGAGAGGGAATACCCTTGTCACGGATGTACGGATGGAATACCCTGGTCACGACAATAGGGATGGAACAACCTGGTCAAGAGAGTAGGGATGAAACACTCTGGTTACGGATGTAGGGAAGAAATACCCTTGTCACAGTTGTAGAGATAGAACACCCTGGTCACGGGTGTATTGATGGAACACCTTGGTCAAGGGTGTTGAGATGAAACAATCTGGTCACGGGTGTAGGGATGAAATGCCCTGTACACGGGTGTAGAGATAAAACACCCTGGCCAGGGGTGTAGATATGGAACACCCTGGTAAGGGTTTAGGTATGGAACACCCTGTTAAGGGTGTAGAGATGGAACACCCTGGTCACGGGTGTAGATGGAACAATCTGGTCACGGGTGTAGAGATGAAACACCCTGGTCATGGGTGTAGATATGGAAGACCCTAGTAAGGGTGTAGGGATGGAACACTTTGGATAGGGGTGTAGGGATGGAACATCCTTGTCACGGACGTAGGGATGGAACACCCTGGTAACGGTGTGAAGATTGAACACCCTGATCAGGGTGTAGGGATGAACCACTTTTGTCACAGGTGTAGGGATGGAGCACCTTGGTCATGGTGTGGGGATGGAACACCCTGGTCATGGGTGTAGGGATGGAACACCTTGGTAACGGATGTAGGGATGGAACACCCTGGTCACGGGTGTAGGGATGGAACACCCTGGTCATATATATAGAATGAAACACCTTGGTCACGGTGTAGGAAAGGAGCACCTTGGTCACGGGTGTCGGGATTGAACACCTTTGTCATGGGTGTAGGGATGGAACACGCTTGTCACGGGTTGAGGGATGGAACGCCATGGTCACGGGTGTAGGGATGGAACACCTAGGTCATGGGTGTATTGATGGAACACCCTGGTTAAGGGTGTAGGGATGGAACACCCTAATCACAGGTGTAGGGTTGGGACACCCTGGTAAGGGTGTAGGGATAGAAGACTTTGGATAGGGGTGTAGGGATGGAAAACCCTGGTCACGGGTGTAGGGATGAAACACCCTGGCCTTAGGTGTAAAGATGGGACACCATGGTCACAGTGTAGGGTTGGAAAATTCTGGCCACGTGTGTTGCGATGGAACACCCTGGTCAAAGTTGAAAGGATGGAACTCCCAGAGCATAGGTGTAAGTACGAAAACCCTGGTCAGGGGTGTAGGGATGGAACACCCTGGTCACAGGTGTAGGGATGAAACACTCTGTTCACGGGTGTAGGGGTGGAACGCCCTGGACACCGGTGTGGTGATGAAACATCCTGGTCACAGGTGTAAGGATGGAACACCTTGGTCAAGGGTGTAAGGATGGAACATCCTGGTAAGGGTGTAAGGATTTAACACCCTGTTCATGGATGTAGGGATGAAACACCTTGATCGCGGGTGTAGGGATGGAATAACCTTATCACGTGTTTAGGGATGGAACACCCTGGTCTCGGGTGTAGGGATGGAACACCTTGGTCATGGGTTTTGGGATGGAACACTCTGGTCATGTGTATAGGAATGGAACACCTTCGTCACGGGTTTAGGGATGGAACACCCTGGTCACGGGTGTACGGATGGAACACCTTGGTCACGGGTGTAGGGAAGGAACACCTCGGTCACGGGTGTAGGGATGGAGCACCCTGGTCACGGGTGTAGAGATGGAACAACCTTGTCATGGGTCTAGGGATGAAAAACCCTGGACACGGGTGTAGAGATGAAACACCCTGGTAACGGGTGTAGATATGGAACACGTTGATAAGGGTGTAGTTATGGAACACCCTAATAAAGGTGAAGGGTTGAAACACTTTGGATAGGGGTGTAGGGATGGAACAACGTTGTCACGAATGTAGGGATGGAAGACCCTGGTCACGGGTGTAGGGATGGACCACTTTTGTCACGGGTGTAGGGATGGAGCACCCTGGTCATGGGTGTAGGGATGGAACACCCTAGTTACTAGTGTAGGAATGGAACACCCTGGTCACGAGTATAGGAATGGAACACCGTGGTCATGGATGTAGGAATGGAACACCCTGGTCACGGGTGTAGAGATGGAATACCCTGGTCATGCGTATAGGAATGGAATACCTTGGTCAAGGGTGAAGGGATGGAACACCCTGGTCAAGGGTGTAGGGATGGAACACCCTTGTCCCGTGTTTAGGGATGGAACACCCTGGTCACGGGTGTCAGGGTAGAACACCCTTGTTATGGGCGTAGGGATGGAACACCTTGGAAAGGGTGTAGGGATGGAACACCCTGGTCACGGGTGTAGTGATGGAACACCCAGGTAAGGGTGTAGATATGGAACACCCTGGTAAGGGCAAAGGTATGGAGCACCCTGGTAAGGGTGTAGGGATGGATGAGTTTGGATAGGGGTGTAGGGATGGAACACATTTGTCACCGGTGTATGGATGGAACACCTTGGTCTTAGGTGTAGAGATGGAACACCATGGTCATGGGTGTAGTGATGGTAAACTCTGGTCACGATAATAGGGATGGAACACCCTGGTCAAGGGTGTAGGGATGGAACACCCTGGTCACGACAGTAGAGATGGAACACCCTGGTCACCGGTGTAAGGATGGAATACCCTGGTCACGACAATAGGGATTGAACACCCTGGTCATGACAATAGAGATGGAACACCCTGGTCACCGGTGTAAGGATGGAATACCCTGGTCACGAGAATAGGGATGGAACACCCTAGTCACGACAATAGAGATGGAACACCCTGGTCACGGGTGTACGGATAGAACACCTTGGTCGCGGGTGTAGGGAGGGAACACCTTGGTCATGGGTGTAGAGATGGAAAATCCTGGTCACCTGTGTAGGTTTTGGAACTCCCTGGTCAGGGTGTAGGAGCGGAATACCCTGGTCACGGGTATAGGGATGGAACACCTTGGTCACGCGTGTAAGGATGGAACACTATGGTCATGGGTGTAAGGATGGAACACCATGGTCACGGGTGTAGGGATGGAACTTCCTGGTCACGGGTGTAGGGATAGAACACCTTGATGTTGGGTGTAGGGATGGAACACCCTGATCACGGGTGTAGGGATGAAACACCCTGGTCACGAGTGTAGAGATGGAACACCCTGGTCACGTGTGTAAAGATGGAACACTCTGTTCAAGGGTGTAGAGATGAAACATCCTGGTCACGGGTTTAGAGATGGAACACCTTGGTCACGGGTGTAAGGATGGAACACCCTGGTCACGTGTGTAGAGATGGAACACCCTGGTCACGACAATAGGAATGGAAAGATCCTTTTCATGGTTGTAGAGAAGGAACACCCTGGTCACGGGTGTAGAGATGGAACACTCTGGTCACGGGTGTAGGGATGAAACACCCTGGTAACAGGTGTAGAGAGGGAATACCCTTTTCACGGGTGTGCGGATGGAATACCCTGATCATAACAATAGGGATGGAACACCCTGGTCAAGAGAGTAGGGATGGAACACTCTTGTTACGGGTGTAGGGAAGAAACACCTTTGTCACAGGTGTAGGGATGGAACACCCTGGTCAAGGGTGTAAAGATGGAACACTCTATTCACGGGTGTAGGGATGAAACACCTTGTTCAAGGGTGTAGAGATGGAATACCCAGGTCACGGGTGTAGGAATGGAACACACTGGTCATGAGTGTAGGGATGGAGCACTTTGGACACGGGTATTGGGATGGAGCACCCTGTTCACGGGTGTAGGGATGGAACACCTTATTCACGGAGGTACGGGTGGACACCTTGGTCACTAGTGTAGGAATGGAACACCCTGATCACGGGTGTTGGGATGAAACACCCTGGTCACGGGTGTAAGGATGGAACACCCTGGTCACGGGTGTAGGAATGGAACACCCTGGACACGAGTGTAGGGATGGAGCACCTTGGTCACGGGTGTAGAGATGGAGCAGAAAGGTCTTGGGTGTAGGGACTGAACACCTTGGTCACGGGTGTAGGGATGGAACACCTTAGACGTTGGTGTACGGATGGAACATCCTGTTCCAGGGTGTAGGGAGGGAACACCCTTGCCAATGGTGTAGAGATGGAACACCCTGGTCACGGGTGTAGGGATGGAACACCCTGGTCACGGGTGAAGCGATGGAACACATAGGTCACGGGTGTAGGGATGGAACACCCTTATCTTCGGTATAGGCATAGTATACTCTAGTAACGGGTGTAAAGGATGGAACACCTTGGTCACAGGTGAAGAGGTGGACCACTGTGGTTACGGGTGTAAGGATGGAACACCCTGGTCATGATGATAGGAGGGGAACACCCTGGTCACGGATGTAGGGATGGAACACACCGGTCACGACAATAGGGATGGATCACCCTGGTAACAACAATAGGTATGGAACACCCTGGTCACGTGTGTACAGATGGAACACCCTGGTCATGGGTGTAGGGATGAGAATATCTGGACACGGGTGTAGAGATGAAACACCCTGGTCACGGGTGTAAGGATGGAATACTCTGGTCACGACAATAAGGATGGAACACCCTTGTCACGGGTGTAGGGATGGAACACCTTTGTCACGACAATAAGGATGGAACACCATGGTCACGAGTGTAGAGATGGAGCACCCTGGTCACGGGTGTAGGGATTGAACACCCTGCTCATGGGTGTAGGGATGGAACACCCTGGTCACTTGTGTAGGGATGGAACACCATGGGAAGGGTGTCGGGATGGAACACCTTGGTCACGGGTGTAGGGATGGAACACCCTGGTCACGGGCGTAGAGAGGGAAAACCCTGGTCACAGGTGTAGGGATGGAACAGCTTTGTCACAGGTGTAGGGATGGAACACCCTGGTTAGGAGGGTGGGGATGGAACACTCTGGTCACGGGTGTAGAGATGGAACACCCTTGTCACGGGTGTAGGGATGGAACACCCTTGTCTTCGGTATAGGGATAGTATACTCTAGTAACGGGTGTAAAGGATGGAACACCTTGGTCATAGGTGTAGAGGCGGACCACTCTGGTTACGGGTGTAAGGATGGAACTCCCTGGTCATGATAATTGGAGGGGAACACCATGGTCACGGATGTAGGGATGGAACACACTGGTCACGACAATAGGGATGGATCACCCTGATAACAACAATAGGGATGGAACACCCTGGTCACGGGTGTAGGGATGAAAATTCCTGGACACGGGTGTAGAGATGAAACACCCTGGTCACGGGTGTAGATATGGAACACACTAGTCATGGATGTAGGGATTTATCACCCTGTTCACGGATGTAGGAATGGAACACCCTTGTCACGGGTGTAGGGATGGAACACATTGGTCACGACAATAGGGATGGAACACCATGGTCACGGGTGTAGAGATGGAGCACTCTGGTCACGGGTGTAAGGATGGAATCACCTGCTCATGGGTGTAGGGATGGAACACAATGGGAAGGGTGTCGGGATGGAACGCCTTGGTTACGGGTGTAGGGATGGAACACTATGGTCACGGGTGTAGAGAGGGAAATCCCTCGTCACAGTGTAGGGATGGACCACCCTGGTTAGGGGGTGGGGATGGAATACCCTGGTCACGAGTGTAGGGATGGAACACCCTGGTCACGGGTGTAGGGATGGAACACTCTGGTCACGTTATAGGGATGGAACATCTTTGTCACGGGTGTAGGGATGGACCACCTTGGTCACAAATGTAGACAAGAAACGCCCTGGTCACAGGTGTAGTGGATGGGACACCCAAGTCACGGATATAGAGATGGAACACCCTGGTCACGGGTGTAGGGATGGAACACCCTGGTCAAGGGTGAAGCGATGGAACACCTAGATCTAGGGTGTAGGGATGGAATACCCTTGTCACGGGTGTAGGGATGGAACACCCTTGTCTTCGGTATAGGCATAGTATACTCTAGACACGAGTGTAAAGGATGGAACACCTTGGTCACAGGTGTAGAGGTGGACCATTCTGGTTACGGGTGTAAGGATGGAACTCCCTGGTCATAAGAGGAGGGGAACACTCTGGTCACGGATGTAGGAATGGAATACACTGGTCACGACAATAGGGATGGGTCACCCTGGTAACAACAATAGGGATGGAATACCCTGGTCACATATGTACAGATGGAACACCCTGGTCACGGGTGTAGGAATGAAACACCCTGGACACGGGTGTAGAGATGAAACACCCTGGTCACGGGTGTAGATATGGAACACCCTGGTCACGGATGTAAGGATGGAATACTCTGGTCACGACAGTAAGGATGGAACACTCTTGTCACGGTGTAGGGATGGAACACCTTGGTCACGACAATAGGGATGGAACACCATGGTCACGAGTGTAAAGATGGAGCACCCTGGTCACGGGTGTAAGGATGGAACACCCTGCTCATGGGTGTAGGGATGGAATACCCTGGTCACTTGGGTAGGGATGGAACACCATGGGAAGGGTGTTGGGATGGAACACCTTGGTCACGGGTGTAGGGATGGAACACTGGTCACGGGTGTAGAGAGGGAAAACCCTGGTCACAGGTGTAGGGATGGAACACCTTTGTCACGGGTGTAGGGATGGAACACCCTGGTTAGGGGGGTGGGGATGGAATACTCTGGTCACGAGTGTAGGGATGGAACACCCTGGTCACGGGTGTGGGGATGGAACACTCTGGTCACGTTATAGGGATGGAACATCTTTGTCACGGGTGTAGGGATGGACCACCCTGGTCACAGGTGTAATGGATGGGACACCCTAGTCACGGATGTAGAGATGGAACACTCTGGTCACGGGTGTAGGGATGGAACACTCTGGTCACCGGTGTAGGGATTAAACAACCTGGTCACAGGTGTAAGTATGGAACCTCTTGGTCACGGATGTAGGGATTTATCACCCTGTTCACGATTGTAGGGATGGAACACCCTATTCATGGGTGTACGGATGGAACACCCTGGTCACGGGTGTAGAGATGGAATAAGCAGGTCGCAGGTGAAGGAATGGAATACCCTGGTCACGAGTGTTGAGATGGATCACTTTGGTCACGGATGTAAGTATGGAACACCCTGATCATGGGTGTAGGGGTGAAACATCCTGGTCGCGGGTGCAGGGATGAAACACCCTGGTCACAAGTGTAGGGATGGAGCACCTTAGTCACCGGTGTAGGGATGGAGCACCTTGGTCATGGGTGTAGGGATGGAACACCTTAGACTTGGGTTTAGGGGTGGAACACCCTGGTCACGGGTTTAGGGAGGGAATAACCTGGCCATGGGTGTAGGGACGGAACACCTTGGTCACAGGTGTAGGGATGGAACACCTTGGTCACAGGTGTAGGGATGGACCACCCTGGTCACAAACGTAGAGAAGAAACGCCCTGGTCACAGGTGTAATGGATGGGATACCCTATTCACGGGTGTAGGGATGGAACACCCTGGTCACGGGTGTAAGTATGGAACCTCTTGGTCACAGATGTAGGGATTTATCACCCTGTTCATGATTGTAGAGATGGAACACCCTATTTATGGGTGTACGGATGGAACACCCTGATCACGGGTGTAGGGATGAAACTCCCTGGTTAAGGGTGTAGAGATGGAATACACAGGTCGCAGGTGAAGGAACGGAATACCCTGGTCACGAGTGTTGAGATGGAGCACTTTGGTCACGGGTGTAGGGATGGAACAATCTTGGTCACAGGTGTAGGGATGGAACACCTTGGTCACAGGTGCAGGGATGGAACACCCTGGTCACGCGTGTAGGGAAAAAAAACCGTGGACATGGGTGTAGAGTTGAAACACCCTGGTCCCTGATGTAGAGATGGACCACCCTGGTCACTGGTGTAAAGATGGAATACCTTGGTCACGACAGTAGGGATGGAACACCCTGATCAAGGGTGTAGAGATGGAACATCCTGGTCACGGGTATAGTGATGGAACATTTTTGTCACGGGTATATGAATGGAACACCCTGGTCACGGGTGTAGTGATGGAACACCCTGGTAATGTGTGTGGAACACCTTGATCATGGGCGTTGGGATGGAACACCCTGGGCGAGAGTGTAGGGATGGAACATCCTTGTCATGGGTGTAGAGAGGGAACACCCTTGTCGTGGGTGTAGAGATGGAAGACCCTGGTCACGGGTGTAGGGATGGAACACCCTAGTCACATCAATGGGGATGAAACACTATGGTCACGGGTGTAGGGATGGTACACCTAGGATATGTGTGTAGGGATGGAACACCTTGGTCACGGGTTTGGGGATAGAACACCTTGGTCACGGGTATATGGATGGAACTCGCGGGTCAAGGGTATAGGGATGGATCGCCATGGTCTCGGGTGTAGAGATGGAACACCCTGGTAAGCATGTAGGGATGGAACACCTTGATAAGGGTATAGGTATGAAACATTTTGGTCACGAGTGTAGGGATGGAATATTCTGGTCAGGGGGTTTTGGGATGTAGCACCCTGGTCACGGCTCTTAGGATGCAACATCCAGGGCACAGGTGTAGGGATGAACACCTTGCTCATGGGGTTAGGGATGGAACATGCTGGTCACAGGTGTAGGGATGGAACACCAGGCCTGGTCACGGGTGTAGAGATGGAACACCTTATTCACGGGTGAAGGGATGGAACAACCTGGTAAGTGGCGTGAAGATGGAACACCATAGTCACGATTATAAGGATGGTGCACCTTGGTCACGGGTGTAGGGATGAAACACCCTGGTCACGGAAGCAGGGATGAAACACCCAGACCACTTATACAGAGATGGACCACCCTCTTCACGGGTGAAGGAATGGAACACCCTGGTCATGGGGGTGGGGATGGAACACCCTGGTCACGGGTGTAGGGATGAAACACTTTGGTCAAGGGCGTAGAGACAGAATACCCGTCACGGGTGTTCACAGTGTTGGGATGGAGCACTTTGGTCACGGGTTTAGGGATGGAGCACTCTGACCATGGATGTAGGGATGGAACACCTTGGTCACGGGTGTAAGTATGTAACACCCTGGTCACAGGTGTAGGGATGGAACACCCAGATCACTTGCATAGGGATGGAACATCCTCTTCAATGGCGTAGGGATGGAACACCCTGGTCAGGGCTGTAGGGATGGAAGACGCTGGTCACGGGTGTCGGGATGGAACACTCTGGTCACGGGTGTAGGGATGGAATATCCTTGTCATGGGTGTAGGGATGGAACACCCTGGAGGTCAGCCCGCTCCCAGGTGTGATGTAGAGGGCAGGAGACGTCACTTGCAGCAGTAGGTCAACCCACCCCCTGGTGTGATGTAGAGGACAGGAGCCGTCACATGCAACAGGAGGCCAGCCCACCCCCTGGTGTGATGCAGAGGGCAGGAGACGCCACTTGCAGCAGCAAGTCAGCCCACCCCCTGGTGTGAT
>JAYMFT010011062.1:16883-33694 GCA_038088735.1 Panulirus argus
CAGGAGACGCCACTTGCAGCAGCAAGTCAGCCCACCCCCTGGTGTGATGCAGAGGGCAGGAGACGCCACTTGCAGCAATAGGTCAGCCCACCTCTTGGTGTGATGTAGAGGGTAGGAGATGCTACTTGCAGCAACAGGTCAGCCCACCCCCTGGTGTGGTGTAATGGTCAGAGACGTGGTTCAAGTAGCTCCTGGAGCCATGCGCGCAGGATAGCCACACTCGATCTGGGGGGAACTTTTTGCCGGAACACACCGCAGGAACATAATGGCCCAATACACCCACCCCAGAATAAGCAAGACTTTAGAAAACACTAACTAAAACTTTTAATCGACAAACGTGTAATTGGTTTCCTGCCTCAAAACTCCTGTTTAATTAGAA
Source organism: Panulirus argus (assembly GCA_038088735.1). NCBI lineage: Eukaryota > Metazoa > Arthropoda > Malacostraca > Decapoda > Palinuridae > Panulirus > Panulirus argus. The sequence goes on from JAYMFT010011062.1 coordinate 17,263, forward strand.
ACCTTAACAAGAGTAACGACACAAAGAGAGAATTTTTGAGTCGTGTTGCTGCGCCACCAACAATATAACTACCAATCCTGTCACTAACTGCCTCGTTATCCCACTGTGTGAGGGGGGGAGGGTTCAACCCATACCCCTTTTCAGCTTTAATACTACCACATATCTGTCTCACTATCACTACCTCCCCTACCATCACCACTACAACCTATACACCCACCATCGTTTCTGATGTTATTTCCTTACGTTAGATAAGCGTTGCCTTAGCTAATACGTTTCTTTTTTTACATCGTTAACTGCAAAAGGTTCTAGTATGACAAGTGGTTGTTCCTGGCGATGGCGCCGGGCTGTCGCTCACACACGCAAGGAGACAACACAATGACCAGTGTACTACTAGCATTTATTTGACCAGACCTGTGCCGGGGCAGCTGTCAACGGCTCTGTAGCGGAAACAGCTGGGAACCAGGAGGGAGGCCACCTCAAATGGGAGAACCAAGAACTCCATTCCTGGGGAGTTCTTGTTATTTTCACCGTGGGCCAAAGGTCAGGAGGACGGATCTGAAGGACTACAGGTCGGGAGGTGCTGATCTTAAGGACCACAGGTCAGGGGGGGAGGGGCGGATCTAAAAGGCCATCGGTCAAAAAAGGCGGACCTTAAGGGCGACAGATCAGGAGGTGAGGATCGTAACGACAACAGGTTAGGAGGAGCGGATCTTGAGGATCCCAGGTCAGGAGGAGGTAAGGATCATAGGTCAGGATGGTGGACCTTTCGGACGACATGTCAAAGACGCTGGGTCTTAAGGGCCACAGATCAGGATGCGAACCTTACGGAACAGAGGTTGGGAGGGGAAGGCCTTAAGAACCTCAGTTCAGGAGGGGCCTCTGTCATGGATAACAGGTGAGGAGGAGTAGATCTTGAGGACCACAGGTCAGGAGGATGGATCTTAAGGACCACAGGGCAAGGGGGAGAGTCTTAAGGACCACAGGTCAAGAGGGTGGACCTTAAAGACCACAGGGCAGAAGGGTAAGCCTTAAGGACCACAGGTCAGAAGGGCGGACCTTAAGGACCACAGGTCAGGAGAGCGGACCTTAAGGACCACAGGTCAGGAGGGCGAACCTTAAGGGCCACAAGTCAGGAGGATGTTCATCAAGGACCACAGGTCAGGAGGGTGGACCTTAAGGACCACAGGTCAGGAGGGCGGACCTTAAGGACCACAGGTCAGGAGGGCGGACCTTAAGGGCCACAAGTCAGGAGGATGGTCATCAAGGACCACAGGTCAGGAGGGTGGACCTTAAGGACCACAAGTCAGTAGGATGGACCTTAAGGACCATAGGTCAGGAGGGCGGACCTTAATGACCACAGGTCAGGAGGGTGGCCCATAAAGATCATAGGTCAGGAGGGCAGAGCTTAAGGATCACAGGTCATGAAGGTGGACTTTAAGGATCACAGGTCAGGAGGTTGAACCTCAAGGACTTCAGATCAGGAGGGCGGGCCTTAATGATCACAGGTCAAGAGAGAGGACCTTAAGGACCAAAGGTCAGGAGGGTGGACTTTAAGGACCACAGGTCAGTAGGGCAGACCTTTAGGACCACAAGTCAGGAGGGTGGACCTTAAAGACCACGGGTCAGGAGGGTAAACCTTAAGGACCACAGGTCAGGAGGGCGAGACTTAAAGATCACAGGTCAGGAGGGCGGACCTTAAGGATCACAGGTCAGGAGGGCTGACTTTAAGGACCTTAGGTCAGGAGGGCGGACCTTAAGGCCACAGTTCAGGAGGGCAGACTTTAAGGATCACAAGTCAGGAGAGCGGACTTGAAGGACCACAGGTCAGGAGGGTGGACCTTAAGGACCATAGATCAGGAGGGTGGACATTAATGACCATAGGTTAGGAGGGCGGACCTTAAGGACCACAAGTCAGGAGGGCTGACTTCAAGGACCACAGGCCAGGAGTTCTGACTTTAAGGACCACAGGTCAGGAGGGCAGACCATAAGGACCACAGGTCTAGAGGGCTAACTTTAAGGACCACATTTCAGGAGGGCGGACCTTAAGGACCTTAGGTCAGGAGGATGGACCTTAAAGACCACAGGTCAGAAGGGCAGAGCTCTAGGACCACAAGTTAGGAGGGCAGACTTTAGGGACCACAGGTCTGGACAGTGGACCTCGCAGAACACAGGACAGGAGGGCGGACCTTGAAGAAGGTGGACCTCAGGGACCATAGGTCAAGAGAGTGGACCTTAAGGAACAAAGTTCAGGAGTGCGGACCTTAAGGAGGGTGGACCTCAAGGACCACAGGTCAGGTGGATGAACCTTAAGAACCATACATCAGGAGAGCGGACTTTAAGTACCACAGGTCAGGAGGACGGACCTTAAGGACAACACGTCAGGAGGGTGGACCTTAAGGACCACAGGTCGGGAAGGCAAACCTCAAGGACCACAGGTCAGGAAGGCGGACCTTAAGCACCTCAGGTCAGATGGGGGACCTCAAGTACCACAGGTCAGGAGGGTGGACCTCAAGGACCTCAGGTCTGAAGGGCAAACCTTAAGGACCACAAGTCAGGAGGGTGGAACTTAAGGTCACAAGTCAGAAGGGCAGACCTTAAGGACCTCAGGTCAGAAGAGTGGACCTTAAGGACCACAGGTCAGGAGGACGGACCTTAAGGATCACAGATCAGGAGGGTGGACTTTAAGGATCACAGGTCAGGAGGGCAAACCTCAAGGACCACAGGTCAGAAGGGCGGACCTCAAGGACCACAGGTCAGGAGGGTGGACCTTAAGGACCACAGGTCAGGAGGGCGGATCTTGAGGACCACAGGTCAGGAGGGCTGACCTTAAAGACCACAGGTCTTGAGGGCGGACCTTAAGGAGGGTGTACCTCAAGGACCACAATTTAGGAGGGCGGACCTCAAGGACCACAGGTCAGGAGGGCGGACCTTAAGGATCTCAGGTCAGAAGGGCGGACCTTAAGGAGGGTGTACCTCAAGGATCACAATTCAGGAAGGCGGACCTTGAGGACCACAGGTCAGGAGGGCGGACTTTAAGGACCAGAGGTCAGGAGGGCGGACCTTAAGGACCACACGTCAGGAGGATGGACCTTAAGGACCACAGGGCAAGAGGGCAAACCTCAAGGACCACAGGTCAGGAGGGTGGACTTAAAGGACCACAGGTCAGGAGGGCAGACCTTAAGAACCACACGTCAGTAAGGTGGACTTTAAGGACCACAGGTCAGGAGGGTAGACTTTAAGGAAGAGCCACATGTCAGAAAGGTGGACCTCAAAGAGAGAACCACAGGTGAGGAGAGACAGGACCTTTTGAAAGAGCCGCAAGTTAAGAGTGGGGGGGGGGAGGACGAGGCTGGGGCAGGTGAGGCTGGGACCAGAGTATTCAGGGAGATGGAGCTGGGACAAACATATGCTGAGGTGTCTGACTGTGTTTGGATGACACGAAGATGAAAAGAACGGAGAGACAGACAGCACGTTCTGGATGTTCTGTCTCTGAGCGAAACAAAGCTCAAGGGGAAGGGGGAAGAATGGTTTGGGAATGTCTTGAGGGTAAACTCAGGGGTTAGTGTGTGGGCGAGAGCTTTTGAAGCGGTAGCATTTCTGCCAAAGCGGTTGTAGAAATGTCTGTAGGAATATAAGGAAGCGCGCCCCTGAATGATGTGGCCAGAACTGAAAGTGGATTACCATAGGCCGGTAATAACTATTTCTTATTCTTCTGACGAAGAAGAGAATGATGAAGAGAGACGAATGTTTTGGGAGGAGCTGAGTGTGCGTAGCAGCAGTTCTGATGAGAGGAAGTCACTGGCCACACACCCCTCACTAGCTTTCCACTTCACTGTATAATGTGAACACTGTTACAGGAGACCGCTCTCAGTACCTATGTTACTGACAATGTCTCACATATCACCTTGGCTATTGCTAGTATGACGCAACACCAACTCCACAACCAGGCTGGTTGGTAAGGTTACTCAAGGGGCACAATGGACGACAGGATCACGCGTCCTGCTTCGGTGCTATCTACGCCTGCACTGCAGTCGGCTTGCACCAAGCGATAATCTGTGATATACTACATTGTACAAGATATGTATATGGACTTACCATATTTCTTTTTTTAAAAGTATTTCGTGTCTGATGTTGAGATGTTTGTGTCTGATGTTTTTACTGGTCCTTAACGTCGAGCATAAACGGTACAGAATGATCCCCGGGAAGGTCAGACCTGAGGTTGGTTGGTTGTTTGGGCTTTAGGCCTATTTAGGCCAGGGTCATTAAGGCCGTCAACGTCAAGCTACATCCACCAACCGAAACGGAGTTGTCAGTGATGAGTGGTCAAGGTTAGACTTGTGTCTGGGTAGCTATCAGAGTGAGGTCAACTACCCTCAGACTGGCACGCTAGTCTCTAAGCATTCCGTGCTACTCAAAAACTGTCCACCAAACTTTCTTACGAGCATGCGTACTGTACGGTTCTCTTGTCGTGTGTGGCGAGCACAGTGAAGTGCCAGTGACAATGTAGTGATAGTGAACTATGCCTTTTATGTGCCATTACTGCTATACTGTTTTCTGTAAACGCTATCTGCCCCTCGCTGTGTCGGACAGTACTGGTCACATACGCCCCTCTAATCCTGACACTGTTCACGCCCCTAGACACAGTGTGTAAAAGGACCATACTGCGAGTTGTGGGGGCTATCACCTCCACAACTGCTGACTGATTCAGCAAACAGCCATCCGACCACCTCAGGGCAGTGTTGTCAACGTGCCCAATACCCACCGGTAAACGTTACCGTTCACTGGAAGCGTTATCTACTGACGACTTTGACAGTGATAATATACAACCACTAGACAAGGTTCAAAGGTGCGAACCGGAGCCCCCTGCCGGGGCTAGGGCTCCCTCTCACCCCCAGTCTGGGATGGGAGAGGGTGACCTTCCCTCGTCACCAGGATCTCCGGCTGCACTTCCATGTGGGCCGATGGACGACCCTCCCGTATCTCGGCCAGTGATGGACACACAGATGGACTCCCATCCCATCCCTGCCCCATCCAGCCTTCATCGTCTCGCGTTTCCCCGGGACCTGCCTCTGAGTTGCAGGGCTATTTGGTTCTTCCGTCACTGCTCTCCGATCCTGGATCCAACACCGCGCCTTCGCCGTGGTCCCTCAGCTATTATAGTCAACACACGAATGGCCGAGACGGTACGCCAGCTCACTCAAGTGGGCTTTCTTGCTCCTCAATGGCAGATGATGCTGAAATTCACCATCATCACCCTAGCTTTGTTTCCTTACTTGACAGAATTGAGTCGAAAGCGATCCGACTTATAAACAGTCCCAGGCTAACATCCAAACTTGACCTTCTTGCCCTTCGCCGCAATGTTGGTTCACTTTCCCTCTTCTATAGGTATTACTTTGGCTTTTGCTCCGAGAGCTGGCTGCTTGTGTGCCCCCACCACTAGCTAGACCACGCAATACTCGGCATGCTGCTGCGTCACATGGTTACTGTGTGGCCATAGGCAACTCAAGGGTGTGCCGTTTTAATAACTGCTTCTTCCTCTACATGTCGAAGCTTTGAAACTCTCTATCTTCTCATGTCTTTCCAAATAGTTATGACCTGGCTCATTTCAAGAGACAGGGTTTTCACATTCTCAAAAGTTCGTAAATACTTTCCCTGTCTCTTTTTCCCCGTTTCTTAATTCTCTCTATATTTTAACTGGGGCCCGGCCGTGACGATCCTTCAACACAAAAAAAAAAGATGAACAATATGGTGGAAATACAGTTACATATAGTGACTGGTGAATAAGTTGATAGAATTACTACAAACATTCAGTGTCTATGATGGATGAACAGTGAGGTGAAAATATTGCAAAGCATAATAGGCTTCAAGCATTGATTGGTGAACAGTTTGGTGAAGATATTGGAAGATAGGGGGAATGGTGAACAACATGGTAGAAACACTGCAACACGTATTGACTGCTGAAAAGGATAACGAAAATATTATTGTACTTAGTGTACAACATACAGTAACCAGTGAAAATGCTGTACACAGTACTAGATATGCTGAGTAATGTTTTACTTTAGTGTCAAGAGAAAATCATCTTGTGAAAACGGACGGAAATCATGTTAACGTAATATAACACTTGGTATTATTTTGTCTGCAGCTCATGTCCAGGTAGAGAAGCGCATTTGAGACCGCACGAAGAGGGATTGTAGGAAGGCGCATAAGGGTAGCAAGGGGTTTGTCAAGAGACAGGGAAAGTTTAGAGTCATTCACGGTGGAGCTACGGGACAAGAGAACAAAAATAAAAAGTTGCTTTTTCGCGTCGTCGGAACGGAAGAGTAAAGGAACAGAACGGGAGAGTTTGTTGAAAGATTCTTTTGACCAGAGACTAGAAAGATTTATCACAGGAAAAAGAGGTCGCCACGCTCCCTTCAGATAAAAGATCACTTTTCCTCACATATACTTACAAGTATTTCGTGCGGAGATGAAAGGTGAATGCCAGTCAAAGAAATGAGAGTCTCTCGAGGCTCAGTGTGCTCGGTTCCAACACTTGATGCTCTCAGAACAGGAACGGCTGAAGATGTATTGGAGGAACTCATAGCCTTAGAGGAAAAGGGAATAAATGCCTCCATTCCTGCAACTCTAACCTCTGCCATGCGCTCACCAGAGGCAAAAGCAAAGGGTAGGAATATTCCCAAGGCAGATCAAAGAGTTTTCGTAAGGTCGCTATGTCCGCGATTTTTAAAGTAACGATATTGACGTTACACGGGAACAGCCGTGGGAAGGGGTGGGGGAGGGGGTAAACGGTGAGCAATGAGAAGAATTCTGGTTGAACAAGTATATGATGAGTACCAACATTACTTTGATAATCCCTATTATGGTAGAAAGGTAAGTTGATGTATATAACACACCGGGGGAGCACCGTGCTGCCCTCTAGCACTGTATACCACACTAAGGGAGCACCGTGCTGCCCCCTGGTAATGTATATCACACTGGAGGAACACCTTGCTGCCCTCTGGCACTGCATACCACACTAGGGGAGCACCGTGCTGCCCTCTGGCACTGTATACCACACTGGAGGAACACCTTGCTGCCCTCTGGCACTGTATACCACACTGGAGGAACACCTTGCTGCCCTCTGGCACTGTATACCACACTAGGGGAACACCGTGCTGCTCTCTGGCGCTGTAGCTTGTTATACAAGACTGGATGATATATGTATGTATATATATATATATATATATATATATATATATATATATATACAAAGGAATTCAAACAGAAACAGACCACAGGGCTGTTTGCGAGAGAAACAGATATCAGAAACTTACAGATTAGTGTTGTAATAGTTAGATGGTATGCATATAATTCAATGAGAATAACCCGCTAATTGTCAGTATGATTAAGGAGGTGCAAATAATGTAAATCGTGGACTTGAAGCAAAATACATATCAAGGCTATTTCAAAACTTTATGTATAACTCTGCTTTCAACCGCTCTAACCGACAAAACGTTCCATATGTTAACAATCCTGTTGAAGGAAAAGTAATTCGCCTCATCCGAGATAAATGTTTGCACACGAGTTTACATCCATAACTACGTATAAATGAAATCAGACTAATCAAATTCTAAGTAATTTGATGGATCAAAATTATCAAAGCCTTTAGTAACTTTGAATAATTGCTTTAAATCACTTCTTAACCTTCTCTTTTCAAAGCTAAATAGGTCCAAGTCGTTTATTCTGCTCTCTTAGGCTTTGTTTCTTAGCCCTGGAATCATCATGGTAGCTCGACGGTGCACTCTCTCCATTCTCTCTTTCTATTTTTTTGGGCAGGGTGATCAAAGCTGAACACAATATTCAAGATGTGGACAAACCAATGAAATGTAAATAGAATGATTGATTTCCTTGGAGTTAGATTCGAATGTTCTACCTATGAATCCAAGAATTTTGTTTACTCTTTTCACTGATTATATGCACTTCTTACTTGGTTTTAGGTCACCAGAGACTATTACAGTTAAGCCTTTTTCTCATTTATCTTTTGCAATTCAACAAAATTCATACTGCAGCTTGCCTTATCGTTTTTGCTGCCGATACTTAAAACTTTCATTTGTCTATATCAGAATTCATTTCTCACCTTATGAGCCCAGTCCATCAGTTTGTCTATGTTAGTCTGAAGCTGTAAGACATTCAATTTCATTTCTAGAATTATTTTTCGGCTTTGTTTCGTATATGTGTGTGTGTGTGTGTGTGTGTGTGTGTGTGTGTGTAACTGACGGGGGAAGATAACTCTCACTTTTAACCGGTAATCGGTCTGATCCTGCACCACGTTATCCCTTGAAGACGACGTAACGAGCCTTGAAAACACAAGGGTTCGACCCTCGAGTGTGACGGGTTAGCTTTTAACCTGAGAGATCAGAAGCCAGCTCATCATACCCGAGGGTCGTATTGTCGTGCTTGAGCGTCGTACCTTCTTGCTCACGGAGTCGGGAAGGAAATCCAAGAAGGGAAAATGACTCACTCTGACCTCGCTCCACACCTCCTTACGTCTTCATATCCAGCGCAATTGCCATACTGGAGTCCTGACGTCTGTGGCGGCCTCGGGCCCGCGTGCGTGTTCCACAGCGTCTGATGGGGACCCTCGTCTGTAATCACACGGTCTGAGCGGCACCGCAGACGTTTGTGGGTTACGTTGTCAAAAGGTTTATGGCGTCCGAGGGGACTATGAGTAACGCTTTTCTCCTTGCCACTTGACCCATGAGTCATGAAACACTCTCTCTCTCTCTCTCTCTCTCTCACACACACACACACACACACACACACACACTGGTAACACTGACAGATCAGACACAGGGAGGGTGGAGACGGCCATGCACAGCGCCACACCAGACGTCGCTCACTCTCCCAAACTTGAATGGTGAGGCTGTCAAGGTCCTCAGCAGACCCATCCACTCTGTGCAGATTGAGTCCCATTGCCGCTGGTCACTCGGCTGTGGCGGAGTCTCTCTTGATTATGTCGTTGACTTCGCTGCGTCTGGCGGACCATCCCCGTCACCAGAGCTACCCCAGCTCAGGCCATGGACTCCCTATCTCTCTCTCGCAGCTGTGCTCAGTGTAGAGATGTTCCCATGTAAAGTAGTAGGTGAGCCAGGCCAGGTGTTGGGGACAGATTGTGGGACTGTGTTTAGCAGGAAAGTCCCAACAAAAGGCGTGCCAGATGACAGGAGCCTGGCCATCACTGCGGGATATGAGGTTTGCCCCAGAGCAGCACAGGTGAGGTGCCCTAGCATAGGACACCAGGCTTCAGAAGGAACGCACGCTGTCCTACTGAAAGAGACGCTTCACTCCTGACGTGTCGTCCCGTAACGAGACATGACTCGTATACATCGGCACGCGAGTCTTTGTTATAGTCCTCACGACCCTAGAGGGGGACTGGAGAACTTTACTGATGCTTACACAGCCTCCTGAAGTGGTATGTTACTTCAGGATCGGGCCACACCAGTAACTCCCCTTATCCCACATCTAGGGGCTCCTATAGCTCTAAGGCTGCGCTACACCCAGTACCAGGGACAGGATGGACTTCTCTGAAGTGAAAAGTTACTTGACCAGATTATATTCTCCTTCGTCAACCGACAATAATACAGACTCACGAAAGGTGACTCTTCATTCGTGGTGCAACCTTCCGCAGGCGGAATTCCGTAATACACTCTTATGTATCTATGTCTATGGGAGATGTATAAGAGAAGCGGCAGGAGGTCAAGAGGAAGGTGCAGGTGTTGAAAAAGAGGGCAAATGAGAGTTAGGGCGAGAGAGTATCGTTAAACTTTAAGGAGAATAAAAAGATGTTTTGGAAGGAGGTAAATAGTGTGCGTAAGACAAGAGAACAAATGGGAATATGGGTGAAGTGGGCAAGGGGGGAAGTGATAACAGGTAGTGATGTATTGCGGAAGAGATGGAATGAGTATTTTGATGGATTGTTGAATGTGTTTGATGATAGAATTGCAAATCTAGGGTGTTTGGACCTGGTTGGTATGCGAAGTGAGTGTGATGAAGTGTGGTTTGGTGAAGAGAAGAATTGGTGAAAGCCGAACAGAAGACGAAATGTGGCAAGGCGGCTGGAGTGGATGATATTGCAGTTGACTTTATTTAAAAAGTGGGTGACTGTTGCTGATTGGTTGGTAAGGATTTTCAGTGTATTTATGGATCGTGGTGAGGTTCTTGACGATTGGCGGAATGCATGTGTAGTGCTATTGTATAAAGGCACGTGGTATAAGTTTGTGTGTATCCCTGGTTAGTTTCTGGGAGGATATTGACTGAGAGGGTGAAGGCATGTAGAGAGCATCAGATTGGGGAGGAGCAGTGTGGTTTTAGAATTGGTAGAGGATGTATGGGTTAGATGCTTTTCTTTCAAGAATGTGTGTGAGAAAAACTTAGAGAAACAGTTAGATTTGTATGTGGCATTTATGGATCTAGAGAAGGCAAATGGTAGGGTCGATAGAGATGCCTTTTGGAAGTTCTTAAGAACAAATGGTGTGGGAAGTAAGATTCTAGAAGCAGTAAGAAGTTTTTATCAAGCGTGTAAGGCTTGTGTACGAGTAGGAAAAGAGGAGAGTGAATGGTTCTCAGTGAAGGTTGGTCTGCGGCAGGGGTCTGTGTTGTTACCATAGTTGTTTAATTTCTTTATGGATGGGATGGTGAGGGAGGTAAATGCTAAAGTCTTGGAAAGAGGGGCGAGTATCCAGTCTGTGGGTATGAGAAAGCCCGGGAAGTGAATCAATTGTTTTTATGTGATGATGCATCGCTGGTGGCAGATTCGAGTGAGAAACTGCAGGAGCTGGTGACTTGAACTGAAAAGAATGTGTGAAAGGAGAAAGTTAAGAGTGAATATGAATTAAAGCAAGGTTATTCGGTTCAACAGGGTTGAGGAACAGGTTCGTTGGGGTGTGACTTTGAATGGAGAAAAATTGGAGGAAGTGAAGTGTTTTAGATATCTGGGAGTGGACATAACAGCAAATGGAACCATGGAAGCGGAAGCGAGTCATACGGTAGGTGAGGGGTCAAAGGTTCTGGGAGCGCTGGAGAATGTGTGGAGAGAGAGAACGTTGTCTAGGCGGGCAGAAAATGGGTACGCTACCCAACTGTCTAACCCAACAGCCTGGGCTCAGCCCGGGCTGTGGGGGTAGAAATCCCCTGATGACTTCGCTGGGTATTGACCGGGTGGGGGATCTGTGAGTAAAAGTTACTGAAGTGTGAGGCAGAGGTAAACTTTTTATTTTTACGCGAAGGGTTGGGTTGGTGGCTAGTTGTTGATTTGTTAGGGAGGAAGTAGTCTAGCAAGTGCTGGTAACTATATAGGATTGACTGCCGAGAATGTTGAGGTGGGATCGTTCTGGGAGCAGGTTGGGGTGGGACCGTATTGGGATCAGATTTGGGTGGAACCCTACTGGGAGCAGGTTGAGGTGGGACCTTACTGGGAGGATCTTTGTTTCTTTGTGAAGGTGTTGAGTGTTTGTGGTTGCGAGGCGGTTTGCTGCTTTGTTATATTTGTTTTTGAGAAGGTGGAATACCATGCAGGTGAAGCATAGTTTAGGACGAATGAATTGTTTGTGAGATGATGAGCGATTCTCTTCCTTGTCCAAATCTGGTGCCAGTCACTGTTCTGAGTGCATTTGTGTGGGTGTTGCTTTTGTGTTGGTTATTGGTGTGGGGAGTGACTGTCAGGGGCGTCGTGCGTGATGACTAGAATGGTGGTTGTTTAGTTCCGAGGGAGTGGCTGTCCAACTAGAGCGACTGGAGGGTGTGAGCTGGATTCATGTCAGTGTTTTCTTTCCATAGTGACCGACATGGCACGGGAATATAATATGTTCTGTCAATGCCATCTGCGTTGAAAGGAGAAAGTTAATGAGAAAGAAAGTAGGAATCAGTCATGGCTCCGCAGATGTTTGTTGACTTGACTCTTAAAGGAACGAAGACTTTATGAAGAGGGAAAGACAGGAGAGGGAAGTGAATTTCACAGCTTACCTGTTCGACGGAAGAAAGTGTCATAAAAGCCGGTTCTCGAGTGGCCGTGAGACCAGTATCCAAACGCGCGCCACGTGTCCAGACCTTGGGGTAGGGTCACATGCAGATAGTCAATGATTGAAGATGTTTGTAGAGACGCAGACATTCTGCTCTAGGTGAGCCGTTGTTCCAATATATTATGTAGTACTCTATGTTTAATGCTGCTACTGTGGTGTCAGGGTGTTGTGGTGTGCTTGTGAGGCCGTCAGCATACGAAGGGATCTTCGTGTTCGGGTTTGTCTGAGGTAATGGGAGGTGGTGTAGGAAGAGACTAAAGAGTGTTGGAGAAAGAACTGCTCTTGGGGGGACTCCATTGTAGAGTTCAAGTGTTTTAGAGATGAGACCATTGTGAATGACTCTGCTATGGTGGCCGGATAGGATATTGGCTAGCCACGTTTAGTCATTGATATGGAGGATCGTGTTAGATATCTTTTATGTAAGCGTGTGTCGGGGGACTGTGTAAGAATATCTGTCTATCTATCTATCTATCTATCTATCTGTCTATCTATCTATCTATCTATCTATCTATCTGTCTGTCTATCTATCTATCTATCTATCTATCTGTTTGTCTATCTGTCTATCTATCTATCTATCTATCTATCTACATACGTGCACAGGGCAAGACCCGCCCACCTGCCCAAGGTGAACCAGTGACAAACATGCCTAAGGTGTGCGGGTTGCAAGTGGTAAATAAACGCTTACCACAATTACCACAACCACCACCACCACCCCAGGCCTGCCGGTGTCCACTGAAGCTGTCCGGAGCGTCAAGCCGGGCGGCTCCCTCCTCCCCCCCCCAAGCAGGCAGTACACACACACACACACACACACACACACACACACACACGTGACGCAAATCCGTCGTTACACATCTGGTTAACGAAGGGCGTCAGACTACACGTTAAGTGTAACGAGGTCTTCCCCCCCCCCCAGAGTCTGTGGGGACAGTAGTAGTGGTAGTAGTAGTAGTCTCTTTCTCTCTCTCTCTCTCTCTCTCCGATTTTGAGCTTTCTTTTTTTCTCCAAGGATGAGCGTTAATCCTGATGACTGATGTCTGTGTTTATCCTTGTAGAAAAAAAACCTGAAGGACGTTAGGATTGCCCCGTGTGAAGGACAGAGCCCCTAGGATATGTTGGGCGTCTGGCCCTTATTGTGGGCTGGTGACACTTGGGCAGGGCTCTGTAGGGCAGAGGTGCTAAGGGCTTGTGAGGGCTGACGGTCAGGGCTGAGGGCCAGCCAGAGTGTGGTGGTAAGGGAAGGCTGGCTGGAGCATCGAGATAATGAGCGTTAGAGGAGGAGGAAGAGGAAGAAGAAGAAGAGGAGGAGGAGGAGGAGGAAGAGGAAGAAAAAGAGGAGGAGGAAGAGGAGGAAGACGAAGAGGAGGAGGAGGAGGAGGAGGAATAATAATAATAATAATAATAATAATAATAATAATAATGATAATAATAATTATAATAAGAAGAGGAGGAGGAGGAAGAGGAAGAAGAAGAGAATGCATAATTGAGTGCATTTATGTATACTTAAATGCGTTAATGTATAATCCAACGCAATCATGTTTACTTAGATTTACATATAGAGATATGTATAAAGATACATAATTGCAGACAGAGGAATGTTAATGTTAATACAGGAATATGTACGTGTATACCACTTCATATGAAGGTAGATGCAAGTATACGCGTATATGTATACGCATATATATAAAGGGCCATAGCACGGGTTGTTAACACCCATCAGAAGGTGGTCGTTGGAGAAGAAAGAAAAGTGCCAGTTACGAGGTAGTTTTCTGTGACGAAGAGGGAAAGTCGTCAGACGGGGTTCTGGGAAGGGGAGGGGTGGGGGGAGAGGGAGGTGGGGAGGGGTGTTTCATTATTGGGGGAAGGGAAGTCCTCCCTCCCTCCACCTGACCCCGGCCGAATCATTTATCTTCCAGGAAGGACAGGGATAGTGTTTCGCTGTACTGGGTGGAAAAAAAAAATATTCAGGAACTCCAGAAATTGGACTGGTGGCTTAATAACCCTAATTTAGTGTTCGCAGTCGTAATTCAACCAGTGTAAATCTAGTCATTAAAAGTCGTGAGTAACAGGAGCGTCTTTCAGCCCGACCTTGAGGAAAGATAAAGAAAGAAAATGCTTAAGAAAATCTCTCTCTCTCTCTCTCTCTCTCTCTCTCTCTCTCTCTCTCTCTCACTTCTTTGACTTCTGAGGGTCGGTTGTAGCCTATGCATAACTCGCTCCATTTTGGCGCTCGACACCCGTGTATAATTTCACGTTACGTGAGGCAAGTCATGTCAAATGGACTCTGTACTTTCGCCTGCACTTGATGGAGCATATTGGAAAACCTGGAGTCGTGTATTCTTGGAGAGACTTAAAAAAAAAACGAGAACGATTATATGTTCCTCAAATGTTCTCGTTTTCTTTCCTTCAGAAGCGCCAAGAACCCATCTCCCGATTAAGGATGAGTCCGATGGACTCACCAGTGGTCTTCCAGGGGCCAGATTGGAAATGATGAGGAGTTATATCTGCAGACGACCTGACCTTCTTAGAGGGGGGAAGGGGTTGTTGTGTTTTATCAGTTGATGTGAAGGTCAGGTCAGGTCAGGTCAGGGTTGCTGCTGCGTGTGTTGGTTGCATTATAGTGACCTCGATAAGAACAGATTGTGTGGTGTCAGGTGTTGGTGTGTGTGTGTGTGTGTGTTATCACTACACGTCACAAGCATCGTCAGGAGTTGTTAGGGACTCTTATGTCTTCAACTACTGACGAGGAGGTTCCTCCCTCCACGTCAGTACACACTGTGACCAGCCCATCTCCCGGGCAGAAAATGTACAGTTGAGTCTTACTTTATTTCACACTGATTATCCATTGTCTCTGATATCGTTATCCCGTTAAAAAAAAAAACTTGTTCATTATTTTCTTTTTCCGTCGCTTCCAAATATACCTTAGAATGTCGTGCAAACACATTGTGATTTACATGGATAATGAGACAAGTTAACAGTCCGAATTTGTGAAGCCATATACATATGAATTATACATTTCACGTTTTTGTGGGTCAAGATGGTGTTTTAGTGCTAGATATTAAATATTATAAAATGAGATTCCGGATTAATACGAACCTTATGAAAATGTAGGAACGTCCGCTCATGAACAGTGGAAATGTATGAAATATACGATGTCCAGAGAGAAAGAGAAAATCCTAATCATTTGGGCACTTCATTTTTTCTTTGACAAGATGATAATAGTTTTGTTATCGTAATAGCATAACCTTACCATACATGTAAGCGATGGAATAATACTATTAAAACAGTTCTTAACTCTGTTTCTTTAGATGGATAAAGAATTTCATCTCTCTCTCTCTCTCTCTCTCTCTCTCTGACGAGATAGTAACCAGCTTTCTATTTCAGTGCCTCAACATAGCTCTATAGTTTCGAAAGACGCCATGTATATACTGTTCCAAGCACCATCCTGCTTGGACAAAATTCTTAGGTCATCACCCTTTTGTGTTGTTGACCCACTGTTTCGCCACACACACACAAACACACACACACACACGGCATAGGCTAATGTGTGTATGTGTGTGTGTGTGTGTGTGTGTGTGTGCATACACACATAAGAGTAGACGTGGTACATGCATACAAGGTTAAGAGACGGGGCAGCACGAGCGTAAAACTCTCTCCCCGTAACACACAGACAGTAATCACAAATAGTAATCACATATCGAAATCACACACTAATATAGGGAGATGCCTCCCCTGATGTCAGAGGGCCAGACTGGCTCACATGATACACATCAGGATGATTTCTTGGGGTCATCTTGAGAGCTGGGGATACATAGGGAATACATGGAATACAGGGGATACTTAGGGGAATACAGAGAATACATAGGGGGTATAGATGACGACTGGGGAATACAGAAAGTGGATGGGGAGTACAGAGGAACAGGTTGAGGAGTATATGCGAGAAACAGAGGACGATTGGGGTGCTTGGGGAGCAAGAGAGTGATGGGAAGGCAAAGGGAAAGGTATGGAATAACCAGAAGGGAAGGGACTGGGAAAGGAGGAATAGTGAGAAGGAAGGATGTAGGCCAAGGGTGAGCGGGTATCGACCTGGCGTCCCAACACTGCAGGACAGGCGAGCAAGGTCACCACCACCACCACCACCGCCACCGCACCGTCACACACTCCTGCCGTCACGTCCTCTGCCGCCGTGACGTACAAGTGATATCTGCGTCCGTCACTTGTCCCCTTGACATACACGCCCTTCTCTGATGCTGTGACGCACACGCTCTCCCTTTGCCCTGCTGTTATGACGTATATAATCCCCCCTCTTCTGCTGCTTCCCTAAATACCCCATTCCCCACCCACTCCCTTCGCTTCATTGACTCTCACCTTTTGCC
>JAYMFT010011062.1:33704-50548 GCA_038088735.1 Panulirus argus
GGACCCCCCCCCCCCCCCCCACTCCCCTGCTGTTGTGACGCGCATACCATCTCTCTCACTGCAGTGACGTACACGCTTTCCCATGCTGCTGTGACGCCACTCGCCTAACCCTTGATGCTGGAGACATTAATAACAATCTACATGGATAACGTTGTATCAAAATACAGATGTATTTATCTTTAGACCTAAACATCAGTAATACCTTTAACGTTAAGACAATACTACAAACATCTCTGAGCGTGAAGTAAACGTTTTGAAAGTAGATTTTTCCACTAAACGTTTAAGCAAACGTCTTAGAAAATCCCTGCATAGTCTAGCAAACGTTCTGTATGTTCAAGAATTTTCCCCGTGAGACTCTGGCAAACGTTTTGGATATGGTATAATTCGCCTGGTACCTCCCGTGTATGGAGGGACCTCAACCTATATATATATATATCCTGTGTAGTGATTACTTAATTGTAGGAATTACTCCTCTCCCACAGCCGTTACAATATCGCTCTACATCTCGTTCAAGTGAGATGACCCGATCGTACGTCTGGCCCGAGCAATTTGGCATGGATCTCGCCAGACCACATCGTATCGTTGTGGGAATGCAGGTCATCTGAACAATGTCAGCAAACGTTATGAATCGGTCAAGCACCCGTCCGGACGTAAGCCTTTTGTGTGGCATTACATGCCAACCTAAATTTTTTCACTTCGACTCTGGAAATTCCTGGCCAGTTTTGATCAGAAAACCGATACAGTGCAGCTTCGGTAAGTAGTCTTGATCTAGAAACCAATACAATGCAGCTTACGTAAGTGGTTTCGATTAAAAAACCAATACAGTGCAGCACGTGTGTGTGTGGTGCAACTCGATAAGTTCAAGGGAGAAGGAAGAGAGAAAAGTCAGACAGAACCTTTATCTATTTATACCCAGGGTTCGTGATGATACCAGGAACTAGGCCATGAAAATTAGACAAGACTCCCTTGCTTTGACATTTTCAGGGCAAAGTGCCTGCGGCTAGGCTAGGACAACGAAACTTGAAGGACACAGCCTTGGAAGGTTCAGATGACCTACCCACACTCCCTGCTCTTCGTCACCACCTCCTCTTCTTCCTCCTTGCAGGTGATATTCGATAGATCGATTCTGGTGGAAAAGCAAGAGCAAGATTTATATCACTTGCTCGTCTTGACACGACTTTTTTCCATCTGGTTTTACGAGAAATCTTTCTTGATCTCCACTCGGGGTATTTTACAGTGGCCCTCGAGCACCACCTCGAAGTATTATCTTACCTTCTGCCTAGCATTCAAGGGATTTCGGCTATCTAGATATAAGAAAATGAAAAAGAAATTGCTTAATAAGTTAGGGAGGCGTTTCTAGCTACGATTTGCGACCATAACATTTCAGTCTCTGTCGTCACTCTTAATGCACATGGCTCCAAAAATTCTCGAGATCTTTTCCGGGAATCAAGAGCTCTTGTTATGTACGAGCCATAATAAATGGAGCCATGATTTAAGGAACGCTGTGAAGTGGTGTGTTGCGTGGCTTGTCAGGGGAGAACAGCAGGCCTGTCCCGGAACACCTGATCAAACACAATAACCACGATAAGTTAGTTATTGTTAATTAAAGGCTGTCGTCCAGCTGTGCAGAGCTTCATCCACGCTTATTGTGTGGCAGTGTCGTGTGTGGTGGATGAAGAAGAGGTAGACCTGTTTAGGTAGAAGGCGACGAGAGAGTGGTATTTATTAGTTTTGGGTGTCTGTGAAGTTATGGAGTAGTTGACCTTGGAGAATGTCACGGAAATCGTCAAATTCCCAATGCCTTTCTCATTTTTTATTGACACATTTCATACATTCCATGTACAGAACTCTACTGTACTCAGGTACACATTAATTGTTTACTAGCGCATATAGTAGATAAAAGTAGTAGTCTACTTATCGAGGCTGCTGAAGTAAATGTGTTTAGACGAACCAGATCGTGTATTTACTGAGACCAGACAACTGCTGATTTGCTGTACTTATAAATAAGCTGTAACGATGATATACGACTGTGGAATATATATAGTGTGGTAACCTATCGAAGTCAACAGGACTTGATAAATTGCTGGCGTTTATTGCCATGTTTTCGGACCTGTTGGCATTTTATTCAGTTTTGTTGTAAGTATTCGAACCGTGGTTGGTATAACTGATTTAACTTTTATTCATTTTCATTGCTTTGCCATATCTAGTTAAGTGAAGGGTCGTGGCTGGACACCAGTTTGATAGCCGAGAATGTCACAGATCTATCGCTTCACAGGTTCATTGTGCAGTATGTCATTGATATGAAGTTCATGCTAAAGAAGACTTAAAAGACTGCATTCAGTATCAAATTGCATGATTTGAAACGGGTCATCGTTTTCCTTCGGCAGGAAATGTGAAACTGTCTCTTGTTATCTAACAGTGGAAAGTAGTACGGCTGTCGCTATTGTCGTCCCTGAGAAACGAGATCTCTCAAGGATGTCTCGTCAGGGATCCCATGAACATATCCCTCTGGTATAGACGATCTAGGGCCCTATTTTCTCGTGTCCAACACACGTAATCTAACACTGTTGTACTCGATTCACTCTGAAGCAGTTACTAATACCTGTCCCGTAAGTAGCTAAACGAGAAATCCATAAGCGAAACAGAATGGTATGAGATGAGTTTAATCCTCACTGGTCAAGGTGGGATTGCCTGGTAGGATTGCCTGGTAGGGCACTGGATTACCCTAGCATAGCCTTCAGCTCCACGGAGAGTGGATTCAGATTCAGCCAAACCCTACCTAACTGAGATGGCTTAAGCTTGGGTGATAGGGGAGGATTTAGTTATCGATCCTTCTACCTAGCTGGCACGCGCACCCACATTCCAGTCAGGAGCAGCAAGCTGTTGAATGTTTTATGGGACGAGTCATCGGAGAACGAACTGACCAACATCAGGATTATCAATAATTCGACCCTCACCCCACCCCACCCGGTTCCAAGGCCACTTCAACCCGGCATACTTTTCACCACTAATCAACTGGAGATCTCAGATATTAAAAGCTTTTATGAACTGCTAACTTAGCTGATGCTACGATAAGCATTCGAGCTGTAAGTGGGTCTCGCACCATCTGGTCCAACTCATTTCACGAAGCGAAATGAAATACCAGGAAATATTTTTATAAAAATTTCGTTGATTATCAAGCCCATGAACACGGTATTATGACATAAGCTCTACGTTACGACTATTGGATACGGCGGTACGATCCTGTGGTATGACTGCTAAGTCTTTGATTCGACTCTAAAGGTGTCAGGTCAAAGGTCAAGCCGTCATGTGCCTTAGGTTCATTCACACCCTCGTATTCTAGTGACGCATCAGCATCCATACTAAGGTAAAATTACTTTAAAGCTCAACATGGATGGGTCGAAGTTATAGAACCATGATTTTATTTCACACTGCATGATCTGATTACGTATTCTCTTTGGCGGTCGTGAAAAATTCATAGGTGGAAAAAAATATGGTTTTGTGTACGCTTCTTTGTTGCTGTCTGTCATTGTCAGCGCTTTTATGACACCAAACGCGTAGACTTTCATGTAGAGAAAGGCTGAAAGCTTGGCAACCTAATATTGTTATATATGAGACAAGTCTCACTTTGTATATAGAGTTAGCCCATATATTATTTTGTCAAGTGTGACTTTGATTGGTAGGAAATGATTTTTCCCAACCTTGATTATTTATGTTAAGGTAAATCCCTTACATATATATTAGCAGAAAGATTCCTGTAACGCCTGTATGTGTATGTGTATAATACACAAACATACAGAACTACTCAAAACTGTGGTAACTTTTCACCTTAGTGAGTTACAGTATTCTGACCCTGTCCTCCTCTTCATCCCATCTTGCTTCTCCTTTGACACAGTTGAACTTAATACCGACTTTTATTTGCGTTTCTTAACCTTACCTGACATTCTCGATATCCCTCTACGTTTGTTGATGTAGCTAGCTTACTATGACAGTTTACCAGTCACCAACCCACTCCCACATCTTATTTTGGCATCATAACATCTCTTGATCCCTTTCTGATCAGTACCTGGCTTTGCAGGGACGAGGTGGAGTCCCTGGCGCGGGAGCTGCGTATGCGTCTGTACCGGACGTCGGTGAAGGAGGACCTCAACGTGGACCAGGTGTTCAATTTCCTGGTGGAGCGATACATGGCCCTCATCAACCACCCGGACGATGTCTACACCCCAAAGAGCGTCGGAGAGAGTGAGTCTGGGGGAGATGACGGAGAGAGTGAGTCTGGGGGAGATGAAATGTAGTGGGAGATAGAGAGGGGGGGGGGACACTTTGTGTGGAGTTTTGGGGTGGAAGGAGAAAGAGAAGAGTAGATGAAACTGAAGATAAGGGATGGTCCAATATAGAAAGGAGGGAATGGGAAGGGTTGATGTTAGAGAGTAGGGAGCGGAATGGAGAAGGTTGATTTAATGGGTAAGAGAGAGAGAGGGTGGTGAGGGAATGAGGGAGATGATAGTCTGCATAAAGATGAATGACTAGGGGAAAGGTTAAGGGGATGGAAGTATATTCAGGGACTACATTTTTAGTGAGTTTGAAATGGGATGGCTTGGTGCTGATAGTAGCAAAAAGAGTCAAAAAATAAACATATTAGGAAGGGGGAGGGAATGAATATGTGTGTAATTGCCTATGTGTACTGTACGGTTAGGGAATTACGCTCTCATAGAGTCCCATCTTTTCATCTTTCTTTACCAGCATTAACTTTTTAAGCTTTAGTATGCTGTGCACATTCACAGTCTTGTAATCAGTTTATTCCATTTATCCACTAATCATATTATGAAAATATTTATTTGCATTTTCTCTAATAAGTTCCTAGGATGATTTCATGTAATAGCTTGTGGTTGTTCTCCTTGAATCATTAGAAGAAGCATTCACTGTCTGCATCATCAGGAAGGTTTAGAAATTTAAGATTGTGTTTAGGCCACTCCTTGCTCTTCCTTATCTCTTCCATAATGGATAAATTTAAGGCCTCTAACTTTTCCCAATAACTCAACTCTTAATTCTGGTGCCATCTTTGTTGCCGTTCTGTGGACCTTCTCAATTAATTCATTGGGATTTTTTCAGTGTTGACTAAATTTGAGAAGCATATTATAATTTTAGCATAATTAAGGATGTGAGCATTATGCTGAATATTTCTATATTCATGTTCTTGAAAGCAGTTCTGTTTTATGCCTGGAGACAAGTTGTCTCTTTTGCTATTCTCTTAAGATGGGATTCTCATGATAGGTTAGAAATGATGTCAGTCCCAAGTCTCTCTCACGGACAGATGCCTTCATATTGAGGCCTTCTGTTGTGTCACTTACGCAATAATTTACATTTACATGGGATGAATTTCTTCAGCAAGGTATCAGAATGCCTTTGGAGATATTTTTTTTACTTCCCACATGACCCTAACATCATCTGCAAACATGTTGAGGTTGGAGTTGAATCCTTTCGACAGCTCGTTTACAGAGATTAAGAACAGCAATAGTATCAGGACAGTACCCTGCAACATGCCACTGATAACCTCAACCCATTTTAAGAAAGCTCCTCTGAAATGTGTACTTTGCTCATTTTCGCTTAGATGATCTATCCATCTAAGGAGAACCTCCTTATTCCTGACTAGAGATGCAACCTTTTTACTGACTGTCTATGTGACAGTGACATAGAATATGGTGTCTGGCAGCCTAGATACATATAATCCACCCAGCCTTCTCTTTTGTCACAAATGGCATTCACTGCCTCATAGAAGTCTAAGAGGTTCTTCATTACAAATGACCTCCTTTCCCTGAAACCATGTTTTATCTGTTGATTACTCATCTGCGGGAAATCATTCAAATGCTTTCCTCATATCTTCCAGTATTACAGACCACACTTGTTTAGAGGGACTAGCCTTTAGTTTAACACATCCCCCTGATCTCTGTTCTTATAGATAGGTATGACACCCTCTTCCTCTCCCTTGTTGCTTACTTTTCTCTTGCAACGTATTAAACATTTGTAGAACCTTCCACCACAACATCCTGGTTCCTGGCTGCTAAACACCATTTCTTATTTTACATAACAGTGAAAATTGATGGGGGTTTTCTTAATTTTTATGAATGTATATCCTCTCTGGGTTTAGTGTTATTTCAGGTCTTTTCTCATTCAGTTAGAAAAAGTGATCATGTAATATTACATTTGGATTAAACTGAACCATTACATGATCCCTTTTTCCATTTGGTGTGTTCTTCATAATATTCTCAGTTTCCATTCTATTGAGTGTGAGGATGAGATCTCTTAATGATGGTGTATCAGTTGCTTACATCCTAGTTTTTTCATTGACATATGTTCATTGACATGCTGGTGTAGGAAATTTTCCAGTATACACTCAAAGAACTGTACTATACAGTTTGCTGAACACTTCCATATCCATGTATGGAATTTGTGGTTATGTGATTCTGATATCACCAGCAGAGAGTTTGTCTCCTTACAATCCTCCTGAGGTATCTCCTTTAGGACAAGGCTTGTATCATCCTATCAAACTCACTTCAATTGTGACATCACCAGTTATCCATTGTTCAAAGAGGTTTTATCTTTTTTTCATTTTTTATGACTTCATAATTACTACTTAATTACATAGAACATTTAGTTTCCTTTGTGTTTTCAGTATCATTCTCATTTATGATCATGCATTCTAATATCCTGTTTATTTGCTCTTCACTTATAAGCTGCTGCCTTGATTGCTGTTTGTTCCACTTCCTGGAGTTGCTGGCAGGTCACAATACATTGATATTTCCATTTCCCTGCATGTTTATCATGTCTCATTTCCACTTTTACTCCCTTTTCCCACTGCAGTTATTTTTTGTACACAGTCAAATAGTCTAAAAGTACTGTAATCAAATAGTCCAAAGGTACTGTAATATTTGCTATACTCTAAGAGCAACCAGTCTCTTCCCCCGTTTACCTTGGTGCTTAGTGCTCTCAGAGCAACTAACTTCCCTTCTTTACGTTGGTGCTTAGTACACTGCCTGTGATGGTATAACAACTTTTGTGTGTATTTATTTACTTCCCCTTTACTTTCCTTTCTCGGCCTGCTTTTACACTTCCCTAACACTCCATGAATGTATTAGCCTTCCCTACACAGATTAGGCACAGCTGCAGCTCAGAGTCAGTTTTGAAAATGTGTAAGTCACAGGTACTACAACCGCAAAGTTGAGTGTGGATTTGTATGTTTGGAGAGAATGATTGTGCATGTGTATAAAGAGGAATGAGAAAGAGTAGAAAGAAAAAGGAAAGCAAAAACTGCTAAGGGAATTAAACTTAGTACAATTGAAAAATAAGGTAGAGGGAGTACAAAGAAAATATTCAAGAAATTGTGATATGGAATAAGTACTTTAATCTGCCTTGAAATGAGAAAGTGTTTTTCACTATACCTGTATTATCTTACTTATAAAAATAGTAGTTGCTGTTGGAAAAGCAATAAGTAAAATTCTTGCACTTGCACTGATTACCTCACATAAACAATCAGCCATCAGCTTTACATGGTATTCATTTCAGGATTGATTATATCTGCTTAAGATATCATGTTTTGAGTGTAGGAATTGTCCTTCATTAAAACATGTGATATCCTTGGAAAAACCATGATCATAGTGTATACAAGATGAACCTTGCCATTTTTCAGGGTAATGAAATCAATGAAATTTATTTCAGATATTTTTGGTAACCCGGCCAAGTTGAAGAAAGGAGATACAATCACGCTAAATGGCAAGAAGAAATCCAGTAAGAAGCAGCTAATTAAAAATGCATGTAAGGTTATATAGATCTGGAAATATAGGCATCATATTTTGAACTTATTGTATGCATGGTTGTATAGTCAGGAGTATCGACAAGGCCATATGGGGTAATTGTACACGAACATATTTAGAATCAGAAGGACTGGCAAGGTCATATGAATTATGTATATACAAGATTGCATTGTCAAGACAATTGATGAGCACTGGCAAGATTGTAAAAGTTCATTGTAGGTGCATATAAGTTTGTTTTATCAAGATTATGAATGAAATCATTAGTAAGTGTTGGGAGGGAATGCCAATTGTGGTCGATTTAAGCAAGGATGTGTTGTCAGGGAAGGCTGTATGCAAAGTGTGAAATTATATTAATATGTAAGTTTATGTTTGGGGAGTATACACAGTTGAATTATAGGTAACATTTTTTAATGTCAAATAAACAGAATTACAGGAAGTTCGTCATCATAAGCTAGGGCATGTGAGCTGAAGAATTCACACAGTGTCATTTAGATTTTCGAAGCTGATAGCAAAATGCACTATTAAGATTACAAATGAAAAACAAAATTCAGTCTTTTGGGTTCTAAAATGGTTATCAGAAAACAGTGAGCTTCTAGATGTCTTGGGCATAAGCAGGACGACAAATTATTGGCACTGTGTGAATTCCTGCCCTGTTAATTCAGTATGGGATGATAATTACAAAGAATTACAGCAAAAATTTGCTTCTAAACGTTTTGTTACACTCATATTCAACATTTACATTATGTATTTACCCACACAGTAAGTGTGAAGAGTAAAATCAGAACTGTGATACAAATGAATTTGACACATCTAAGCTCATTTGATAAGGCAATAGATTGACAATCTGTATCGAAGGTGTAATTTTTATGTATGGAAAGAATGATGTGTACAATGAATTCGTGATTTACCCCCTTTTGATAATGAAAGAAACATTTTGTTAGGTACTCTTCAGTACATTGATTATCATTACAGCTTATGAGTTGGTGATTATATATAATAGTTTCAGTAGTGAAAAACATTACATTTTGTTACATGGTGACCCATAGTACTTTGCTGGCTAGACCTTTATGGTACATATTTTGACCCAATTGTAAGGGAGTAGAATACCAAGCCATATTACATATTTATTCAGTTATGATATAGTGGATATGTATTCTTTTGAAATGTACACTACATTTTAGTCTTCTTGAGACTGTAATATACCTGGTACCAAACCAGCTGCTCTGCCTATTAAGGTAGTTTATTTTAAAGGACCAGTTGTCACTGTAATTGTATGTTAAGACTACATTGATATCAGTCACTGAATATTACCTGAATATCCTTCACTAATGTCTTGATAATCAGATAATCACTATGTATTACCTATATTATCATACTTACACTGATATTACTCCTTCCGCATACTGGGAGACAAATAGTCACCCTTATATATTGCACTAATGCAAGGGGAGATATTCTCTCATTAAAAGTTTTTTCTTTTTAGATTATGTTGAAAGGACTTATCTATTTCTGGTTGTTGATCGACTATGTATTGTGTTAACAGAATCTAATATTTAACCTCATAATTGTGAAATTTTTAAACAATTTTTTTTATGCTAATGATTAATATCTTTTTTTCAATTTTGAATTTAGTTAAGATTTAGAACACAACTAAAAGTTGAGTAAACTGATATGATCAGTTTCATTAAAAACAGAAACTGCTGGTAATAAACTGTGGTTTATGTTAAAGGTTTGTGGCATGATATGTCTATAGTGTTTTCTTTCTAAGAAATCTTTGATTATCTCTCCACTTGAGGAAAAGTGTACACACTTTTTATATGAGGTGTACCATTTCATGATGGTATTTCACTCTTGAAATCCCCTATCCTGCCATTACATATATCCTCTATTGTGTAAACTGACAAGCTGTGATAAGGTGCCGTCCATGCTAGGAGTCAATTTGTCATTTAGTTTTGATGAGGGTATTGATAATAAGGATCATTGTTTGAAGCTTGCAAGCTCGTTATAACTAAGGCTGTATAGAAGCATGAGACAATGCTGCTCATAACCATCAAGACACTATATTTCTGTATTCAAATGATTGGTGCTGATGCCTTTTTTCCCATTAACAGTGGTGTCTCATTTACCCAGAACTGTATTGATAAAGTTGAATTTCTCTGTGTTGTTTGTTAGTGTTGGAACAGAGTGAATAATTATGTATACACAGATCATACAACAGTTTGTAGAAATAGAAAAATAGAAAAATTTAGTCTTTATGAACCAGTCTGTTTTGGCCTCTGCAAGACAAAATCTTTATAAAAGATCTTGTAACGATCAGCAAAGATACAGAAATTAAGATATACACTGTTTGCTTTGGCCAGTGCAGTCAAGGCATGACTGCATTAAATCCTTACAAAGGCATATATTAGTGTAACAAAATTACAAAGGCAATTATAAATGACGAAATCTTTAAAGAGTTTAAGAGCCTATTTTGACGTGCTGAAGCCTGCATTAGTAATTTTTGGATCGTGCATATTTGTGAGATAGATGCCAGTCTTAGAATGGGTAAAGGCTTAAGTGTATAATCTGTGCATCTTGGACTGTTTGTGGGTGATAGTATGAGTTATGTTAATAGGTGTTGTGCTTATTTATTGACTGTGAACTACATTTTCATTTGATCATGATTGAACCTTTTCTAGAAAAAACAAACTTTTCCGTGGAGTCAAACTCCCTGTGAAAGGTTACATCATATTTATTATTACTGTATTAGATTATGGTATTATCATTTATACTAGCAGTATGCAATTGCTATCATCTTTTGATTAATGATCCTTAAGTTTCAGTGAATGTATACACTTCCATTAAAAGTCAGTTTGATGTAGTAGTTCAGCATCTGTATTCACCAATCAAATTTAACAGTAAAAACATTTTGGAAAAGCTCATTACATAGTCTGGAAAATCTTTTTGTTATGTTATCTTTTTCATTTGCCAGTCATGTTATATTTCATTCAGAGTAACTGCTTAAAAAAAAAAGTTGTATTTGTAAGTTCATTACAAAAACTTTTAAGTTTATGTTGTATTTGTAAGTGCATTACAAAAACTTTTAAGTTTATCTTGTATTTGTAAGTGCATTACAAAAACTTTTTTCTGAGGAGCTGTGAAATGAGAGAGATGGCCATGGAAATATGTTCCCTTTGTTATTCACAGATAGAGATAGTTCTTATGACTATAGCAGAAATTTCACCTCTTCAAAATTAACCATATCTTGCCACATTTTAGTGTCAGTATGGGGAATATTAAAAGCAAAACCCGTGAAATTTGAGATTCAGTTAAAAGCATTTGTATATATATCACTCAAGAGGTGTTTGTCTTCAGAAAGTGATGGTAATGTATATTGACAACATTTTCACTGAACTGAAACATCTTATGCTTTGAATATTTTTGTATATTATAGCATTAAGACAGAAGTACAGAACTTGGTTCAGCTGTGCATAAACTACATATATGATTCTTTAGATCATAAGGATGTAGTATGATGTGAGATTTGTTAAGTTTTATGAAAGTTGAAATTCCAATATAATTACCGAGAATGATTATCACAGACATATGGTATAACTTATAAAAGTATGGTCAAGAGAATAAGTATGGTAATAGACACTTCCCTATAAGTACGTATTAACCAGAAGAAAACTATTCAACTATGTTTCTGTAAGGAATATTTTAGAAACTGTATGTACATTTGAATAATATGCATTTCAAGAAATTATTTGTTTTGAGGCCCTGTGCAAAATAACAGACTTGTAAAAACACAACAGGTCTTACTTTTAATTACAGTGCTAGACTTTAGCACTGAAGCCTTCAGGGTAATAGGTAAGTGCCATAACTATTTCCTTAGTTTACAACATGGTCAGTATAGGCATAATGTATAGTGCCACCTGGTGTAAGGTGCACATATCATTATTAACTTTATAATGAATGAATAGATAAACCCATACAGCAGTGTTCACTGAAGCTACCTAAGCAAATAAGTCTCAAAGGAATATAATAGGGGTTAGTTCCTTTAGCTTTGTAACCTCAGAATAGAAGTTCCAAGTGATGAATCCAGTTTGCTTAATCGATGGTATCTTCCATTTAACTTGTAACAGTTCCCTATGTGAACCAAGTTACACTGGTTTGTGAACAAGAAAACTTACAATTTTATCTAAGTGAGTACATTCAAACATTCTTGTCTAGAATATGGAATATGCAGATCCTCATAGCACCATGATAAATGCCATCACAAACACATTTTTGGGTGATGAATGTATTTTCTTAACCTGTGGCATCTTCCATTTTCCTTGTAACAGATCCATATATGAACCAAGTTACATGAAATCCTGAAAAGAGAATTTTTTTTTATATTTTCATCCAAGTATATTTATACAGACATTCCTGAATAGAATCAGGACTGCATAGATCTAGAACTTGGAATATGCAATCCTTATAACACCAAGGTGAATGGGATTGAGAAATTTTAAACAACTTTTTCTGTAGCACTGTATATCATGTTTAGATATGGTATAATCATAAAGTACTGCATTTCTCGTTGCACCTTGCAATTAATGGTTTTGTGACTGGTGCATGTATGGATGTAATGCTACTGTACATTATTTTTTCCCATAGAATACAGTTCTTAGAGGAATTTTTCATATGTGGCTGTTCATTTATTTCTCTTTTCTAGAACTGATGGGCAATTTCTGTTATGTCAAGTCACCAGACATAATCAGAACTCTTACCTCTGCATGGCCATGTATTATTTTATTATGTATATATGTATTTTGTGTATATTATATTTAGCAATACACTGTACTTTATTTTTACTATTATACTGTATCGTGTTGCAAAAAAATATACTAATTAAACATAATTGATTTGTTTTCAATCAGTACCTCATTCTTTACTCATTTCCCTTCAAAAGGTCGTTTTATATAAAGCAGACAATTAATGATATTTGCCAAGTATAGAAAATACTCAATATTTTGATGCCCATAACAGGAAGATGTATATTTAACATGTTGTTTGTACCTTATACTGATTCATTTGTTTCCACAATTGTCCTTGTTGGTAATTATTTCTTTTCTCCTTGAATTTTACTTTATCAAGGCAAGTGTTTACTTGTATTTTTTGAGGAAATACTTATCCTTATGATTCTCCCAACATTGTCATGATTTGTTCTTTATTGAACAGATTTAGACATTTCCAAAACAGATGAAGAAAAAGATTGGCTCACGTGAATGAAAATTAGCGAGCGATTTCTGTAAATATATGAATGAAAATCTAAAAAAAAGTAACATTTTTGAAGAGGTGAATACATGCAGAATGATGGCTTGCGTGAAAAGTTAGTGTTTTAATTATGTCTGTTTTACTTGCGACAGAGAATGAAGTTTGTAAGCGAGGGAAGAATATGTAATAGTTAAACGGAAGAATATATTTAAAGAGAAGGTTATAGAAACAATAATAGATCAACAAAGAAATGGGAGGGTAAACTAAGAACAAAGATGAAGAATGGAGGTCTGTGGTTTATGTCCATCAGAAAGTGAGAGACTCTCAAGTGGGAAATTTTCCAGCTTTCATTGTGGTTTTCTTATAAGAATTGTTCTTGATGGCATTTATGTAGTTTATTAGACACTCTTTGAGACTGTATTCTAAGGACTCATCACTGACATCAAAGGAATTGTTTATTTACTTACATCTGTCTATTTGTTATGATTGGAAGCAGGCAAACATTAATGGAAAGAGCACATTCAGGGCCACTTTACTACCAGCCCGTTAGTCTGACATCAGTGCCCTGCAAATAGGAGAGATTGACTAAAGACCATATGGTTAGGCACCTTGAAATATAAATGGGTTTTGTACAAAATAATCCTGCCTCAGACAGAAGTTAAAATTGGAATCGAAAACTAGAGACTGTATGTTATTTACTTTGAGGTAGAGAAAGATTTAGATACATTCCCATATAAAAACTGCAAAAATTGAAGCCAGTGTGGTGAGTGGGTTAGTGGTTAACTATGTGGAAGTCACTATAGAAACCCTCTATGCCTCAAACACAAGATTAGAATATATATAAGTGACTCAAGAGGCTGTACACAGATGACCCCATGTACATGAAAATAGTGTGATAGCTGAACAGGGAATGTTTTTCAATTTAGGGCCAAAGTTTTCACATACTGTTTTGTTGAAGGCACAGAAGAAATGCTTAATCACATTCTACAGTTTCTTTAAATAACAGAAGGTAATATGACAGTAAATACAACCATTCATTATTACAGAGTTATAAAGACATTCTACGTTTGTATTATCTTTACCTTCTCTCAAATTTATACATGTTGATTTAGCATATGTAGATCAAAGCTCAAGAGACAGGTACTGTAGACTTATCGAACAGTTGTGGTTAAATAAAAGAAGAATAAGAAACATTTCGTGATACGTTTATTAAAGCTACATTTATGATTACAACAGCAATCAAGATGACTGGTATCAGATATTCTCTCGTCGACAATGTCGTCATTATTAAAGACATAACTTCAGGTCACTTGACCGAGCTTGTTTGGGGTGGGTCAACCATTTGCCGGGACACGAGCTGTCGTGTCAAGCCAAACGACCGTTGCACCGACTGTGACAACCTATCTTGTTACTTATAGATAACTAAGTCCCATTTATTTGCAACGTTGTTTTTATTTTACAGGCCAGCATTAAGCCACCCCAAACAACCGCTTCGATGGTCAAACTATCGCTCATAACCCTCGCCTTCTTGGTCCCGGCCACCTTCCAGTCCAACCCAAAACCGTCATTCCCGCCCTGACCTCGCTGGTAAGACTTTGGGTTTATAACGTTCATTTCACTTGCTGTGTTAAGTACGTTACTTACACTTGGTGATAAAACTCAGTCGATAACGAAGAAGATAACGTTAATACACACGTTTAGTGCGATACGAGTGTAATTAGAGTAGATAATTATAGTGCAAGTTATTCACTTTGTGGAGAAAGCATTGTACAAAGTATCTAAACTTGTTAAAAATATTCAGTTACATTTTAAGTGATACAAAAACTGTGTTTCTGAGGAATGAGAAATCCAGTGAATAAACTGGGAACTCGTTTGATCGGGCTGGATGATAATTAATAAGTGATTTACAGCCTCGACCGTTTTTATGAATTCGGAGCAAATTATTTAATTGTGCCTTTGAAATGGTAGCTGGCCCAGACCTCATGACTCGTGATCTGAAACTGTGGAAAGTGAGAATTTAGACCAAGAAAATTCTAAGAGTATATAGAGAACTGGCAAACAAATGATGAACTTGTAACAAAATTTTGTGACTGGTGAACAAAATGGTCGAGATAGTGTAATATATAACTGTAATTGACGTACATATTATATTGTCCTCAGGAACTACATAATGCTCTTATATATATAGTGTCATTACTTGAAAAACTTGGAAAGTAATTATTTTCCCGGAATTATCGTCACTTGAAGGTGATTGGTGACGGGCGCCAGTCGTATACCAGAGACGGCAAGAGGCAAGTAAATTTTATTTCAACAATTTGGTAATTGTCTAGACAAGCTCTGTATCGCTGTTGTGTTTGAATATTGACTTACTGTATTCAGTAATGCTTGTATAATGTTTTAAGGTAATATTGATAATTGAGGAGGTTGACATGAAGCAATTTGGTTTAAAGAATTATGGTAGATGAGGCGATAATGGCTACTTGTATGAAGGAAAACTGCTGTTAATGTCAAGAGAACGTTTGAAAACTTCACCTCATCTGACCCAACAGCTGAAAGGATTGTAGACATACGTCATTATTAAATTAATCAGTTGATGAGAATTGTGTGTCGTATGTCGTTATAAGGTGCCATGTTAATGTATTTTCATGTGTATGTCTGATACATTTCGACTGGCATATTATGAACACAGTATATGATTTAAATACTAGGAAGGCTAGTTGAAGTTTCCATAAGTTCTCATATTTTAATAAATGTATTACCTACTTTACATTAAGTAACTCGGTTTTCCTGATATACTAATCATTAATGCCTTATTTAATATAGTCTTAGTGTCGATGCAGAGCTAAACGGGACTCTTACTATTAATGTGTGTTGACCACGTTTTTTTAAGGAAATACACGTTTTATTCCTGATCATGGTATGTGACCGTGAGTGATTCTATGCTATGTTAGACCCCAGGAGATTCGAACCGGTTGCTTGATAGGTCATCTCCACAGATCCTGCTCGAATCACTTTTTCTTTTTTATTGTAGGTCCTTTAGCAGACTACAGTGTACTAGAGGAGCAAGTTTTTATCCAATTTCTTCAGACGATGGCGTAAATTTTGATTGATTCTCCGTTTCCTCAAAAATATAACGTACTTTGTTATGTAAGAGTACTTTATTATAGGTGGTAGTGGTGAGGCAGATATTGCTTGAACGTTGAAGTGGTATGTATATGTATTTTACTCTGAAGTGGTATATCATATGCAGTTTTTTTTTTATTCAAATATTTGTTCGCGACCCGAAATGAAATTCCATAAAATGTCGCCTTCTCTTGTGTTAGCATTTAAACAAAAAAAAAAGAAAAAAGCAACCGACACGTTAATGAAACCCCACAAACCTAATAGAATAGTAATTGATGAACCAGCTTTAATGATGCAACGACGTTTTGTATGTTAATTAGAGTGATTAATATTGATCGGGAATATTAGGCTTTATCTTTTGAGCAATGCTCAAGGATAGATAGTTGTCTTATTTCACCAACGATCAGTCGTCAACTTAAGGATTAGATCATGTAACTAATTCGACTAGTTGGTTGAGTGGGGCTTTCTCCATGAAAGAATTTTCTTTGACTACTTTTAGTTTCTCTGAATTGTTATCCATATCATCTTGTATTGTGATATTAGTTCGTGTGGGACACATTAAGAATATTTGACAGCTATTCTCGTGATACATATGCAAGATATATATATATATATATATATATATATATATATATATATATATATATATATATATATATATATATATAT
>JAYMFT010011063.1:0-31685 GCA_038088735.1 Panulirus argus
CCCCCCCACCCTTCCCCCCGCCCCCCCGCCGTGTGTCTGCGTCCTGTGGGTTTGTAGGCTGCAGGTGAGTTAGGGGGGGGAGGGGAGGGGGATGTGTGTGTGTGTGTGTGTGTGGAGTGGTTAGTGGAAGGTGGAAGATGGATTGGGGTTGGGTGGGCCCAGCTCCCCCTTCCTTCGGAAGAAGCGTCCAGTCCGACGGCGCTTGGGTGAGGAAGTCTTGCGAAGCCACGGAATGAGACCACTTTCTTCCCCTCCCTCTCCTCCCCGCAGCAGTCCCAAGTAGTCCAGGGTTGATAGTTTTACTGTGACGGTCGACCGGCTGGAAAGCTTTGATGAGGTCGACGAAAGTGAGAGAGAGAGAGAGAGAGAGAGAGAGAAGAGAGAGAGAGAGAGAGAGAGGGTCCCGCGTAGGTAAGAGTTTAGGAAGCCAACGGGCCAAGTGCAAAGGGAGAATTATCCCTTCACATTCCCAAACTACTGTGTGTGTGTGTGTGTGTGTGTGTGTAGAGAGAGAGAGAGAGAGAGAGAGAGAGAGAGAGAGAGAGAGAGAGAGGGAGGGAGGGAGAGTGCCGTGTGTGTGTGTGTGTGTGTGTGTAGAGAGAGAGAGAGAGAGAGAGAGAGAGAGAGAGAGAGAGAGAGAGGGAGGGAGGGAGATTGCCGTGTGTCCGTAAGTGCCAGTTACACGCGCACCTTAACCTACAGTAACCTGGGCATCGATTTGGTAGCAGAAAGGTCACTTAGGGAGACAATACGAGGTCCTCCAGTCTCTGGGGGCGTGTGTGTGGTAGAGGGAATAGATGATGGTAGATTAGAGGGGGTTTTGGCTACCTCGGAGACGAAGGAACTCCCTTCTTGCGCACCTTCGCACGCAAGTGTATGCATACATTTGCGTGTGCATGCTCATGTATGGATCTGCGTGCGTGTAGGTGCACGATGCATTCGCGCGTGTGTGTATCAGTGCATTTTCTTTAGACTCGTATTCGTTATCGCGTGCATCTGCACGTGCGTGCGTGTGTCGACGAGTGTGGGCAGCGTTAATGTACCGAGGGAAACGGTCGTGGAGTTCCGAACGAGCCCCACCTGTCGTTAAGAGGTACCTGTTCTCTCTCTCTCCCTCTCTCTCTCTCCTCTACCCCCCTCCTGGAGTTTATCTCAACCCCCCACCCTTCCTCCTCCTGGTCGTCCTGGTATCCTCCTGTGTGAGGCGACTGTAAATCCCGGGCAACTGGTCGTCGGGGGAGGGGGGGAGGGGTTTTGTCTTCTTATCGTCGGTCGGCATCCGGGCAGTGTCGACCAGGGGCAGTGGTCCAGAGTGTTCATCTCTCACGAGACTGTTGTAATTTGTCCCTTAATTCTTCTCTCTCCGTTTTGTTCAGAGGGACAGTGCTAGGATTGTTATATGCTTATCCTCAAGAGAAAAGAGAGGGGAGAAAGTGAGAGTTGAGGGAGGGAGGGAGTAAAAATGATAGGGTCAAAATATAATTGAACAATGCGAGAAGACCACGAACATTGTTCAAAAGTGGCCGAAAAGCGAGCCTGGTGTAACGTAGAGAAATTTGAACAGTATATCTGGGACCTCCCGTTACACAGTGTGGGCAGCTCGGGACACAGAAGGTAAAGTATCAAAGATTTTAGAGTTGTCTCACACGAAAGACTTAAATCCGAGCAACAGATAGATGGGCATAATATTATCAGGCCACATAATGACGGGTGTGATAAATCGAGAACCCTCACATCGAGAGATATGTAATGAGAAAGTGTTTTCCTTTTTTTTTTAGCAATGTGTGCATGAGAAGCAGAATTTGAATACAGTTTTGGTCCACCAGTCAGACAGATGGGAATGGATGAGTTACAGAGAATCCAGAGACAGATTTATCAGGTTCCCAGTCCCTGCGTGGAGTACAAGCAGGCATTTAAAAAACAGCGAGAGGTCCAGCAGAAAATCTGGAAGGACCGTTCACTGCTCTGTCAGGCTCAAAAAGAAAAAAAAAAACTTTAATGTGGTTGAAGTTGTTGTTGGCGTCTCTGACCATGATTCACACGCACGGGCCCGCCCGGGTTCGAATCCTGGGTGCGGCAGTCGGCCCACAGCCAACGCAGGTGGTCATCCTTCCCCCTCGGGGCTGGTCGATGAATGGGTACCAGACTTAGGCCTGAATGTGTGTGTGTGTGTGTCTGTGTACTCATAGGAGTAAAGACATGGCACACACACACAAGGTTAAGACACGGGACAGCATGAATGTCAAATCTCTCTCCCCGTAACACACAAATAATAATAATAATAATAATAATAATAATAATAATAATAATAATAATGGTAATAATAATAATAATAATAATAATAATAATCACAAGATGGTGATAACTTATAGTGTAGTGATGATGAAGGATAGGACGTCTTTAAGCGGCTGACGTTGCGTTCCCTTGGGGTTGACGGATACAGAACACACACCTAACCGGTTGACCTTGGTTGACCACAGTAAGGAGATCGATAGATGAGACGCTTCTTGGTAAATTCTAACATAGCAAGGAAATTATGAAAGGAGGAGGGGGGGGTCGTCTGTATTTGTTAGCAAGGAAATTGTGAAAGGGGGTCTGGGTCTGTATTTGTTTGTTTGTAACGGACAAAAGACCTGTTAGGTTGCGTATAGGGCATAGGGCTGACCCCCAGTAGGGCTCGCGATCATCCAGCGGGGCTTAGGGTCACTCCTATTTGACCTAGGGTATCGGGAATGTTGAAGGGTGAACGCTGGGGTGTACGGTTCCGGCCTCTGTGTAAATGACCTTTGCGTCGTCATCTGTTCTTGGAAGTCTCTGACCCACACGCCCTCTCCAACGCCCTCGCTTTTGGAGGCGTTCCATTTGAGGGCAGAGAGGAGGATGTGCGTGTGTTTGGAGGAGATTTTAAGTAAGTTTTCGTTTTATTTTTCTGGAGTATGGAAGAATCTGAATGGGCATTGTTTGTAGGAGGTAAAAGACGAGGGGATTTCTTCTTTTTTTTTTTGTAGTTGGGTTTGGAGGCATGTTTTGAATGGTGATGGAGGAGAAGGCTTTTTGGAGACGGGGAGGTGAATGATATGATTGGAGGGAGGAGGTAAAAATAGAGAATTGTTTCGTGGATTGGAAGGTAAGTCTTGGAGATCCCAGGAGACCCTCTCTTGGAGGCGGGGATTTGATTTACATATTTGGAAGTCCTGACTATTGTTCTCTGAGCCAGCAGGTCAATAGGTCAAGGGAACTGGTTTTTAGGGGAGACGAGGTCATTGTTATTCACGTCAACAGGTCAGACAAATCAAGGGACGGATTTTTTATAGACCAGGTCACTTGGAGCTCTCTGGGTCAACAGGGCAGAAGTTAAGGTTCAGGGGGACCAGGTCACCTGGGGCTCTCTGGGTCAACAGGGCAGAAGTTAAGGTTCAGGGAGACCAGGTCACCTGGGGCTCTCTGGGTCAACAGGTCAGACGTTAAGGTTCATGGAGACCAGGTCACAGAAGGTACGGTGGAAGCACTGTAATATCCATACGTGAAATACAGACTGTATTCGTGGAATAAGATATTATGTAACAAGTATTTCCCCCTCCCCCCCTTCCCCTCAAAAAACGCTACATAAATACAGTAACGGAAAAGAGTAACGGAAAATAACGACACGGAGGGACGCACGCCGACGTTTAAAATAATATCTGTAAAAACCGCTGACGGAATGTTCTGCAGTGGGCGTTCCTGACCCAGTGGGTCCTGGCGGTGCGGCTGACGCGCTAGCTCGGGTCTGGTGGAGAAAAATGTATTATTAAGGCAGTGGGGCGTGAGGACTGCCAGGGTAGACCAGGTTACTGGTGCAACGTTGGTCGGTTGGTTGGCTTGACTTGGGTTGGGTTGGGTCGGGTCTGTGTGGCTCTACTGCCCTACCCTATGTGGCCCGCTCCCTCTACGTGTGTTCGAATATGTGTAGAATTGTGTGTGTGTGTGTGTGTGTGTGTGTGTGTGTGTCTGTTTATGCATGTTCGTGTGTGTGTGTGTGTGTGTGTGTGTATCTGTATTGCTGACAGGGGTCCCCATTTGCAAACCTTCCTTTTACTATGATACTGACTTGCCCCATTCATCTACCAGCACCATTCCTGAAGGGATACTACTGACCACAGATTGCTGCAACACCGTCTTCCTTCCTCGGTCTCTTGCTGTGGCCTTGTGGCGCCTTCTCTCTCTCTCTCTCTCTCTGTCTCTCAGGTATCGAGGAACGTCTCACCGTCGTACTTCATCAGACGAGATCGAGGAACTTAACGTATGGCTGCCTTCTTGCCGCTCTCCTCAGGCGTGGATAATCCCATGGCCGGCCCTCCCATCTTCGTGGGTCAGTTTCCCCCTACCGGTGCAAGTCGTCCGAGCTCTCCTCTGACCCTCCTCCAGCAGATCTGTTCGATTTGGGTTTTTTTTTTCAAAGTAGGATAATCACAGAGTTACGATAGGAAGTCCAGTTTGGGTGGGGTCTTGGGTCTCTGACGGGGATATTGTTATTTTCAGAACATTTCTCGATCCAGTTACTCGAAGTGAACTTCGTTAGTAACCCCCAAGTTGGTCAATATTCTCGCCTCGCGAACGATTCTCCCTTTACGTACTCCGTCGACATCCCCCCCGTAGTTGCTTTCGTACGTGAGCTCCAGCGAATCGTTTGTTCTCCCGCAGGGTGGTAGCCACACTCTGGCCTTTACAAGGGTTCGGCTTCACCGACCATGTTACCTGACCAAAGCTGAAGATTTGGTGTGTCGTGCTGTTTTTCCCCTCCTTGGCTGTCACAAACCTGGGCACTCCCTTCTCTCCCTCGGCCCCCCTCTCTCTCTCTCTCACGAGTTTACACATCATCTGCAAGAATATCCAGGCGTGATTCGAAGTTCCTGTGGCAAGTCATTTACATAGATCAGGAATCCCGGGAGGACACTGCCCAAGGATACGGCCGTGACACGTGCATCCTTGCTTTCCGCATACTTAATTTTCACTCCATCGACGGCGCCTCCCACACGCGTGTGCTTGTCTTTTACAAGGGAAAATAAGAATTTCTCTTTCCTAACCTTCCCGGCTCTCTCACATATATATATATATATATATATATATATATATATATATATATATATATATATATATACACACACACCTCTCACATGCTGCTAGGCTTTTTGGGCCGGCTCTCCCTCCTCTATAAACACATCCCAGACTGCAGTTTTTGCGGTTGCTGTTGAAACAAAACAGCTTTCTTGAGCCCTCATATCTAATTCCCAGCACTGATAACTACCCTTTTACCTCCACGAATGGCCTTCTTCGTTACGGTCTTTAAACCTCCTGGTTTACCATCCTGTTTGTGACCACAGATTATAACAGTAGATAGCCACCCTGATGCAGTTGTAAACGTGGACCATGGTGTCTCCTGTTACATGTCCTTCCCACTTACTTGAATGTGTATTCCCACTGTTGGATTCATATTTATGCCCCTAAAATAGATTATACGATTCTGTATATTTCCTACCCTTCCGTATCCTGCTGGGATTTGGGTTCCTGCCGGATTCCCCCACTTCACTGACTTCAGGATTATACATCCGAGCGCTGCGTCGTAATTCTTCGGAAATGGGACATCATTTTGTTCGACAGTTATGTAATGTTAAACGGAATAGCGAGACAGAGCTTTGGAGAACGATGGTCGGGCACTGATGACTTGACCTTTGACCTGACCCCTACAGGTTCAGGTCAGAAGGCAAGGCCATCATAACCTCTTTAACACTCGAGAGATTACAGTATTGATCATTTAAAATCAGCCTCTGAAGCGTTCTCGAGCGTGTCGTGTTGGCGCAGCAAGGTTTCCACACAACGCAATTTTTAAGAATTCATCTCCCCCACTCGGATCCACAAAATATGTAGTCTAGTCTGTGGGTAAAATATATATCCCACATTATCAAAACGTTCACGTCTGTTGGAAGGGCTCCCCCCCCCCCCTCTCTCCCTCTCTCTCTCTCTCTGCCGTTAAGCGCCGTCCTGGTTGTGTCCGTCTCGTAATACGCTTGGAATATTTTCGTTCCGGGTCATCTGATCCTTTCGGGCGATCGTAAATTCGCGTTCGGGTCGAGAGAGAGAGAGAGAGAGAGAGAGAGAGCTGTGGGGTACACTGTTCCAGTTAGGTCTTCGCTGTGGGCTCCGTCCTCCACTTGAAATTCCCTTTTCAAAAACTTGGGATTGCTTCGTCAGCACGACGGTGCGACCTTTTGAAAAGGGTAGTACGACCCTTGGAGGACTATGGCCGGGCCTCGCACTTGACCCTTAATGAGGGTCAGGTCACGGGCCAGGCCTTACGTAAGTCATATGCCCTACGGCCCTAGAGTCGTGCTCAAGGGGGTGGGCGAGTGAGTTGGTACTACAGAAGGACTGGAGTCTGCCCCTGCTACTGCTACTACTCAACCCCCCTCTCCTCTATGATTCTGTCCCTCCCTTCCCGAGTCACGTACCGGGCACACCCTCAACAAAGGTTAGATTGGACTCCATCTTCTTGGTGAGTTTGGAAGAGAGAGAGAGAGAGAGAGAGAGAGAGAGCGTGTGTGTGTGTGTGTGTGTGTGTGTGTGTGTGTATCATGGCCCGCATAGCCGCACGAGGGAACACTTGTACTGATGATAATGACGACAGTTAATTGTTAAAAAGATTATGTAAGATATGTAGCCACGGGGTGAACATTTATATTAGTTACATTCAGTAAAGACATCGGGGCTCTGAGGATATAGGTCTCAGACAGACAATTTTATCCCCTCTAAGATATTTGTGTGTGTTTATGCGTGTGTGTGTGTAAGCAGTGTGTGAATGTGTGTAGGTAGTATGTAAGCGTGAGTGTGTGCTCGTGTATGTAAACAGTGTTTTTTGTATGTGTGTAGCAACGTGTGTACATGTGTGTGTGTGTGTGTGTGTGTGTGTGTAAACAGAGGGTGGCTGTGATGAAGGGGTTAGGCGCCAGGCAAACATCAACGCCCCCTGCATACTGATGACCTCTGCACAGGCTACACCCTCCAGACTACACCCTACCCCTGCCACACCCGCCCCCCACCCCCTAATACCCTGCATCACTACACCTTGACATCACTTACCCCTCCCCCAATACCCTGCATCACTATACCTTGATACCACTCACTCACCCCTCCCCCCCAATACCCTGCATCACTACACCTTGCTTCAGAATACCCCCCATTACTCCCTGCAATGAGCTTAACACAGCCTCACCACATTCCCTCTAGTACCCTCAACAGCCTACTCCCACTACACCAAACCACCATATATCCTGTGCCTTAGTACTCATTTCCTCAATACAAGCTAAATCAGTACAGTATGCCCTACTACAGCCGGCCCCAGTACTCCTTGCCCAGTACATCCAGCCTGACAGTAGCCTGCCTGTTAGATTGTACCTTTCTCAAATATACACGACTCCAGTACAGAGTGTTCTACGCCCTACATCACTCCATGTCAGCCTACTTCACACTGCCTCTGGAAGTGATATTCACACTTTTAACTATAAAGTAACTTTTAGGTAAATTTTTAAACATAATTTCAATTTTTTTCCTGTATGATGGGTGTGCCAGTAAATGGTGAATTCGCATTCTTTAGTGAAGCTTTGTCATTGGGATTACAATGTCATCAGAGACCTTCTCACTCCAAAAGAGTCTAACATTTCCCTGCTACTGGAAGTAGAGCAACTTTGGAATTGCAAGAGCTCCTGGACAAGGGATCTTAGGCAATTACATCTTTATAAAAAATGTATAATGTATGTATGTATGTTACGCACCTTATGTGAAACTGAACATTTTATGAACTGAGCCAAATATTTTGCCTTATCTGTGAAATTTGCATGTCCACACAATGATCTGTGGAAAATATTTTGCACAGTTTATATAATGTACACCCTAGTACCAGCCTGGCTTTATACAAACCATGTAGAGAGTCTAGTAGAGTTAGAAGTATATACATAGTATCCAGTGGTTTTAAGTGCATATTCACAGTCCACTGTGTTATATAGGTACTTATAACTTTTTATTTCCACTTTAACGTCAGAGTGCCATAAGGCTTGATTTTCATTTGGTTTTATGTAGCCGCTGCTGTGTATGAACAATCATTCCAAGACTGTTGTGCATTTGTAAAGTCAGTTGAGTGTATATTTGATTTTTCTCTATTTAATACAATGCAGTTATCTGTTGTTGTTTTGTTTGTTTTATAATCATAAAGAAGTATTTTATCTGTCATTGTGATCAGTTTAAGTCTGGTGGATGTACAGTATTATCAACTTTCTTTCAATAAAATGACTTCCATCTCCACTTCTCAATTTTTACATATTTGTATTATGTAAGCCATAGCATTTTGCACAAGGAAAGGATGAAAACTTTTAAAGCATGGTTACCCATGAAGTTGGATGTGGTGAGTCACCTTCATACAGAACAGTGATTTGAATACAAAGCTCAGATCGTAACCTGTTCCTCGAGAGAGAAGACAAATCTCTCTAGAATGTTGTTCTTTGCATTCCACACCAGGTAACTTCTGCAGACTCCTGCCCAAGATGTCTTAGTTACCAGCCTTCTCCATGCAGTGAAACAGACCCCAGACCAATGCATATATGATCATTTAAGAAGCCTGAAATTTTGCTCATTAACACATTCAGCAACATAAATTAATCTGAGCATAACCTCATATGGGACTAGTATTTCTTGCAATTTTGTAGGGGGGGGGGGTTGTAACAATGCTTTCAATTATAGATCTTCTAAGAAAAAGGGGTATGAAGTGTTAGTAGCTTGAAGATGAGTATATTGGTACTAGCTTTTACATTTTTTCTTTTTTTTCTCACTGTCTGCTTCTCTGCCTACTAACAATTTTTTATTATTATTTTCAGGATGAAAACAGGTTCCGTGTTCCTAAGGGGACCAAATTCTATCGCGTAATGGCCAAACCTTGGGATGGGGAGGACAGTGCCCGAAGGGACACCCGCAGAGGGGATCCACCACCGTCCACACCTACACAATAGACCAACGCCCAGGGTAGCCACCCTCCTGCACCCACCGCTTCTGAACCGCACACCTGCTGTGGCTACCCCGTCATGAATAGTGAACCTGCTTCCCATACCCAGTCAGGACCCATCACTGCATCTCACACCCATTGTGGCTACCCTATCATGAAAGACACATCTGCTTCTCATGGCCCATCAGAACCCATCAGTGCAGCATCTCATTACAGAAATCACTCTTCAAAACCCCATACACATACTGACCATTCTCCCTTAAGCATTACTAGCACATCACGTAGTCACAGGGTTAACTCACCCATGACCACATCAGTTTCACTTCCCACCATGTCACCTGTTTCCATCACTGCTACATTTCATGCCAGGGATGAACGGTTACCCACTTTTATTGCACTACCCATCGATAGCCATCCTGCTGCCATTACTTCTAGATCTCACGGCCAAGGGAGCAATTCTCCTGTGACAGTCACTGCCACTACCCTTACTGAGTCTAGAATATCAAGTGCAATACCCCCAATAACAATGAGATTTAGTCTATTGCAGGAAAACGATGGTTTTTGTAGTATCATTTATGCATGCTTTTGCACTAGAAGACGACCAATGTGTCACTTATTGTAGATAACAGTATGGAAGCAGTAAGTGGTGGATCATGGGTAATGGTATTAGGGTGGACACAAAGAAGAGTAGAAGACAAAGTGAGATAGCTGGCAGTAGTGGATGGACCTTGGTCACTTAGTGGGCAGGCTGGGGGGTGACGAGGGTGAGGGGAATGTAAACGGTGGTGATTGAGTGGACATTGCCTGCCTGAGCGAGTTAGAATTGATAGAATGAGCTAAAGGCTTTCAACAGCTTCAGTGGGACACCATGTACTCGAGTCTCGAGAACCAGCTTGGTGTGGACTGGCACCACCTGATGTGTTGTGCAAGGAGGGGTAAGTTAGAGTAATCCATATTTCCTAAAGTGACACTTTTAGGCAAACTTCCCATGGCTTTGTATGTCAGTGTTAAGTTTTATAGTCTAAAGGTGCACTTAGGTCCACTAGTATGTACAAATGCTGCACCAAAACACTGAGGTGGAGTTCCTTTAACATTTGTTTACCTTCCTCATTGACATCTGAAATTTAGTAAACTATATGCCTTAAGTGCAACACTTGAACTTAGGCAAGTGTCTTGATGCATATTGTTTGCCTTGAGTGCATCATCTGAACAAAGGCAAACTTGTTCCCAAGTACACAGAGGACACTGTTCACCCTTCATACATGTTGCTGTTCAAAAGAGTGTTCAGGGATTATTATCAAGATTAGGCTCTTTGTCCATTTGACAGATTTGGTCAGCCTTCCTTTCCATTGAATTTTGTATTCATTGATGATTATTCTTTGGAACTGATCATTTGTTTTCACTTATTAACTAGATTTATCTGGA
This sequence comes from Panulirus argus, assembly GCA_038088735.1. Lineage (NCBI taxonomy): Eukaryota > Metazoa > Arthropoda > Malacostraca > Decapoda > Palinuridae > Panulirus > Panulirus argus. The sequence continues at coordinate 10,451 of JAYMFT010011063.1, forward strand.
ATAGCGTTATTTTGATGCTGTTCAGTTTAATAATTGTGGTTTATGCCACATGGATGTTTGTTTCTTATAAGATTATTATTCACTTAAGACACTTAAGAGGTTGTATTAGTGGAATGTGTAGTTTGTGTCTTGACTGGCTGTACATCATATTAAGTGAGTCACAGGTTCAGTTAGAATGAATTGCTGTGCTGATTGAATGAAGAACCTCAGGTGGGAAAAGACATATATCTGTCTCGTGCCTCACTGGATTCTAGCTTGAAGGTGAAAGTTCATATGCTAAGTATGAGTCATGACCAGTTAATATCATGTCTTCATCTTCATTACCACTCCATCATGTCATTTGTGACTGATGAATACTGAACAGTAGGAAAACCGTTCAGAGATTATTCTGACTATACAGTTGATTGCAGTTTGGAAAAACAGGATCACTGTACGTGGTACTACGATCCATACTTAGATGGTTGTTTTATAAATGTGTAAAGGATATATGGGGGAGTATATTAATGATTTATTTGCTTAGTTACAAATCTGAACAATAAAAGAATTTTGATAAGTTGTATTGTTGACTGCAGTGTCTGTTTGACCTTATTTTATATTATCAGAAATGCAAATGTGTGGCACTTACATACTTATTTCAAACAGTCATCACAATTTCTTTGTTATAAGGTATTTATGCCTGCATACGTTCCATTTTAGAAAAGCTTTAGTGTTTTCAGAGCTTTAGTGTGATAACCTCTTTTGAGAATGTTGACAGACCTGACACCTCCAGTTTGTTCCTGTAAGGTTTGTAGTGTAAATGTTGAGCACAGTGTGTGTTAGCATGGGCATAGTATGGCTAAATAGGGGTTGGTTAGTAAGCTGGATGACATGTATGTCTTGTTCATTGTTTTTAGACTACTAGCTCTCTCTAAATCACCTCTGCTGTATCGTTTATTCAGGGTATGCTGTAGTATATATCTTCCCTAAGCATGTAAAATATAATTTTTTACAAAACTTCAGCTCCGGGGAAAGTTTCCATCAATCCTTACATATAAATTGGAAAAAGGAATATTGGATTTTTTTTCTTCTCTTACAGTACAGTTTTCTTGCATTAGAGTTTACAAGAGTATAAATGCACTGATCTTCTCCAGCATTATGTACAATTAGTTCATTTGAACCAATTTTGGTTTCAAGAACATCTTAATATGTTGATTTTTTTATTTAAAAAGAATTTGAATTAAGCACTGTCCCCCACGAAATAACTGATTTACTAGACACATCATTCTTGCATATAATTTTTTTCTCTCATTCATATAGTGCCATTATTTCATCCCCAGTAATGGTCAGAAGTGATTTATGTACCCTGCCTCACACTTTTATATACTCAGCCCACATCAATTAGCAGAAATTACAATGGGAATTTGCCCCAGCTCTGTAAGTACATATATTAGCAAAATTTAGCAAAGAAAACACCCTTTAAAGTAAAAGTGCTGGACATTCCTAAAAAACTGGAAAACTAATGTAAGAATGTAGAGAGAAAATATTCACAACTTCATCAATCTTATCAGAAAATCCCTCTGTGCTGTGTAAAATTACATTGAAGACAAATTTTTTTCTAAATTTTATGCTCATATTTTTCCCCACTTTCCACTTACTTCAAATGATGCTGTGTAACTGTAGAGGACCTGCATTGTATTCTTTTCTGTACAATATCATCTTTTTATTCCCTTTATGGTAATTAATTCCTATGCAATTTTATTCTTATACGTATGGTAGCCTTTGGTCAGATTATTCCGATCTGTGGTATCATCTTCCTTGGGTACATAAAAAGACCATATTATCAGTCTTCTGTACACTCTCCTTCAGATGCGAGAGATGCATTGAGGGATATACATGAATAATATCAGCATGTTGTGCATTGACCCAGTTCTTGCAAGTATACTGAACTCTTAAGTACAGTACCATTTTCCATAATCAAATATTGCCGTGCACACTAGAATCCTATTGTATATCCCATAAAGAATTCTGATTTTGTATTTTTGTAGCTTCAGCTGTACCGTACAAAACCTCATAAGACCACAGTTCTGCTTGGAGCTGTACCAAGATTTTTTTTTTTTTTTTACAAGCAGGCTGAGGAATGCATCTTTGTAGTTTGTTCATAAAGGATATGTAAAAGATAGGATGGTAATTAAGCCTGCGTAATCTTTTAAAAACAGTATAAACAGTACTGTACTCCAAGCTGTTACCTGTACTTGATATTTAAGGTATCTCAGAAAATGTATTTAATGAAAGTTTTTTGTTTATGATGAGGCCAAGAGTCTCATTTGCTTTATTGCTATGAAAACAGAACATGCAACTTAGCTGAATGAACCCCTTCAGATGAATATTGTACACATAGTATATCTCTTTTAAAACAATATCCAGTTTAGCAGATCATGGCTGTATTAAGATTTTTATCTTTTGCAGTTTCTACATAATGGCCTCTATTATTTAATGATATTGGAGAGCACAGGTTAAACAAGCCAGTAGAAGTGACACTAAACATGTTCTCTTATAGGGAAATTTTATCACTGGGCTTGTTCTTGGTGTCTGCTGAATGAAGTGTGTGTTCAGAAAATATTGTGTTCAGAAAATATGGCAACCACATTTTCAGTGTACAGTCATGTTTTCTTATAACATTGCAGACTTTATATTATTATTTTTGATAGCAACTACTTTTCCATCAAGCATGAATGATTGAAAAGGGTAACTCAAAGCTGAAAACCACTCATTATCATTAAAAAAAAAAGGCATAATATTCTCTATTGTGTTGTAAGCTGATAACATTGATGCACTTTGAAAACGTGGCTAAACACTTAAGCACCATAGATAAGCCTAGTGTGTAGTTTATAATCTAAGCAGGGCCCAGGTCTTCAAACTGTAGAGGTTGTAGTGTGTAGCATCTTGGTTTAGCATGATTATGTGAAAGAAAATAAAAATTAATGTACATTTTTATAAAAATGGCATTTGCTAATCATTATGTGTTCTAAAGATTTGTATTATTCTTTTTAAGCATAAGTTAGGTGTCGGTTTTAAGTTGGCATTTGAAGACAACGTTGGATATTGGAAGTTTATGACTTGCACACTAACGAACACTCTCAATATGCTATACAAAATATAGTCATTTTGCTGGCATCTAACAAAAAAAATATAATTGTACATATTCTCTAATATATATAGTATACATACATACATTTATATATATATATATACAAGTATATATATATTTGTAAGACATTTCCACGGTTTATGTCCGAGTGCGTGTAGAATGATGCTTTTCAAAGAAGAGTGGAAGAAGCGCGGTTATGTTTTTTAATATTGTATATGTAAATGCATGGCAAGTGTGATTCCCACATCCAGTGTGACTCCTTAAGGGCCAGCAGCTGATATAAACTGACTCTGGTAGTCAGGATTCTTGGGATTCCTCAACCTAGAAGAATTTTGGACAACTAGAACTACCTTCTTAGCATAGAACGTCTCATTTATTTTGTTTTTCATGAATCCTTCATCACACAGTGTAGGTAGTTTCACTCATTTTTTATTGGTTCATGTGGTGAGACAGCTGTCTAAACCTTCTGGTTGAGGGAGTTTTACCCTCTTTCCCCTGGATAAATCCTCCGGTAAAGACAGTGCAAAAGAGAGGTATAGGGTGGCCAGCATATGTGATAAATCAGAAAAAAAAAAAAAGAGGCATCACAGCACTGTGGTAGCATTCTACAGTGTCAGTGTAAGAAATGTAGGTTCATTCCTTCAGCTAGGTAGGGTTAGTGATGCACGAAGTGTAATGTGTAATTGGGGATGTCTCTTTGACGACCCAAGACTAAACCAACCCTCCTCACCTGGGGGACTGCCAACCTTATGAAGAGTGAAGAGCAGCAAAGATTTTTTTTTATACACCTTCATTTTGATCAAAGGTCCTCAGTGTACTTATATACGAATAAATTTTGAGTATCAAATCATTGATAAGATTACAAATAGTTATATTTTAATTGTGCAAGTGTTTTTCTAAATTTTTCTTCAAAGGATTAAGTGTAAGTAAGTGTTTACCTTTTTTTTATATTTCAACTTGCACATAGTCATTCACTGATAAAGTAAAGCATTAGTCCTATGTGAGATTTGTGTAAACCAGGATTTTGTTCCTGTGTGAACTTTCAGATATCTAGTTTTCATTAGGTGGATAAAATGCCATTTCCTGATTTATTTTTATTTTTTAATTGGGTGTATTTTGTGTCAGTGTCTTTGTGAACACGATTTGTAGATGAATAATCAGGTTTGTCATGCTGCAGATCAAAGTGAATCATCACATGCACATATAAAGTAAGTTTACTGTCATCTATGTCTATAACCCTATATAAAGTAATTATTAGTAAGAGAGTATTGCTGAATAAGAACACTTAGATTATAAACCACTTTACTACACAAGTGACTATAAAATAGTATTGAATCATTGTAAATCCAATTGATCATGCTTGTTATTAGTGATTATCATTTACAGTGATAAAAGGAAATCATAAAAAATCCTCCAGATCATCACTGTAGAATTTCTGCTGATGACCTCAGTTGTTGGCACAGCAGGTGATTTTAAATAATCAACCAGTCACTGTAGAACACTATCACATAACACTGGCCCACCCACAAGACATTAGCTGTAGTCAGCTGCAATATTGATATGTTGTTGTTTTGTGTGTGGAGTGTGGGGAGTAAGAAGGATTTTATGTACGTTGTATGAAACATTTTCATTACGCTTTTCCATGAGTACTGAAGTAAATTATGATAAAAACAGTCTTTTATTTCCCCTCTTTTCAAATAATTATTATTATCAATTTGTGTAGTACATTTATCCATGATCATCTACCATATTACACTACCAAGAAAACTACACTATTTCAGATTTCTTTTGAATTTTTTTTTTTTGTCAATTTTAGTAATACATCATTGTACTTCTTTATTTTTAAGTATCAGTTTCTACATTTTGTTAAACACAAGTCATTTGTAGCACATGCTAGTGTACCAGGTAAAAATGAACACAGATCCCATGTTATTAATTTAAAATAATATTTGTATATCATTGTGAAAAAAATGAGAGGTAGTTAAAGCCTTGCATAAGGTCAACTGTGGCGGAAGTGAATGGAACTGCAGTCGAGTTTAATAAGAAAGTAGGTAACAATGTTGTTTACTGGTTAGTCAAGATTTGCATTTACATCAGCAGAATGAAGGCAAGATACTTGTTTTGTGCCTTTATATATAGGCAAGGAGGGACAAAAGTGAATGCTGAAATTAGAAACTTATAACTTTGTCAAGTATACCTGGTAAGTTGTATTAGAGAGTGGTGATTAAGAGGATAGTGGCATGTAAAGAACACCAGACTGGGGAGAAGCAATGTGGTGGAGGATCTGTGTATTTTTGCCTTGTAAAATTTGTGTGAGAATACAATATATGGTGGGAGAGCAAAACTATTATAAGCAGAGGTGCTTTTATCAGGAGAATAGGGTGTGTTTAAAAACAGAAAGGGATGATGGTGAGTACAGAAGAGTACAGCGTGTATGCAAATAAAAAGGGATGGTGTTGAGTGGTTTCAAGTTATAATGGGTCTGCATCAAGGGTGTGTGATTGTTTAATTTGTTATAGATGAGGGCGAGGGAGGTAACTGTAAGGGCTCTGTTGAGAGGAAGAAGGTCTACATTATGCTTAGGGGAGGACGTAGGGGTTTGGAAGTACAGAAGCTGGTGTCTGGAAGTATGTGTTTGAATGTGAGGACCATGGAGGAAGTGGAATGTTTCTGATACCTGGAAGTGGACGTGCTCATATGGAAATTTGGGTGCTGAAGTGAACTACAGGGTGGGTGCACGAGCAAAGGTTTGGATGTGCAGAGTTGTCTGTGAATGGAGAGGTCACTGTCTGTAAGGAAAACAATGAGTATGTATGAAGGCATATGGATGCGAGTCTTGAGCTTAAAGGCAGAACAAAGGAAGAGAGTGCATATGTTGGAAATGACATGACTGGGGACAATATGTGGTGTGAGGAGGGTTGATCATTTAAGGAATGACGGTGTAAGAGTGGAGAGGTGTGACAGTTTGAAGAGTACAGTGTAAATGAGAGAGATGAACGAGGTGTGCTGATGTGGCATGAATATATTGAAAGGGTTGAGTGAAGAGACTGAGCAAGAGGACATACACGTCAGAAATGGATGAAGCAATGGATAGCATATATAAAAGTAGGATATATACCAACATATTAGATGTAATATATCAAACTAGATATAATGCACCGACACACTAGGAGATAAACTGCATTAACTAGGAATATACTAACGATTAAGATATGCATGAATATATTACTAGATAAACTAATTTACCATGAGAAATAGTTAAGATTTAAAAGCACCACAGAATTTCGAAGAAATGCCTGTGCAATGGACTCGTTAGTAGAAGTGATTTAGACCATGGGCATTATTTGAAGCATTTTTCTTTTATTCTACAACAATGAATGTGACAGTGGGGAAGGCTACGATGATCAGGTAATACATGGGGTAAAAGTAAGTGAAACACTTTCTGGAAATAATATGGCTTAGAACCGTATCCAATTTCCCCTAGTCACCTAAATTTAAGCTGCCCCAGTCTATAATATTTTTAATAAGTATAGAGAATCCATTTATGGGCGTTTGATGCAAGTATAAAAGTTATTGCTGCAGTGCCTCTAAACTGGAACTTTATTGGTAAACTAACCTTCTGGAAGAGACAACCACACCAGATAATCAACTGATAACTACGAATTTTACAAAGATAATGAAGATAGTAAACTGCAACACGCTGGATGCACAGGAAATGCAAAGTTTCTGAAAGTCTTACCTGGTCTGAACCATATTAACCGAAGCAACCGAGCGTCGTTTTCGGTTCGGTTTCATCTTGATCATCGAACTTGTAGAAAATGGGAATCCAGATCATTCGGTTTACGTTTAACTCTGAAAACATGAAAACATATATCTCTACTCTTGATACCCAATTTCCTCTGAAAGGCTGCCCTATGAGATTAGTATGTATACTTTTAGCGGCCCCATTAAGAGCAATTTGAATCACGTGATCCCTAAACGACAAAATGAGTATCTTCCTCTTGATAAGGGACGTTTCCATCTCTTGATATGAACCAAGAGCCACGATTGGCTCTTGATTATGAATCAGGATCAGTGATTGGATCATGATGTAAACATTACACAGCCATCTTGGATAAATTACGCAATCTTATTGGTCGAGGTAGGTCTATCTATCACAGTATCGCGTGTTATGTCATCTAGCAGGTGTCAGCTGGGTTTTGAGCGATAAAAAATGCTCTAGAAAATGCTTCAGTGATTATACTTTATTATTACCTCTGTGGATATAATATGTCGGTGACTTAGAAGTGAAAAATGAAGCGTAGAGTGAGTAGACAGGGTGTTAGTGGTCAAAAATGACAAAGAAAGATTTGGGCACGGATTTCCAACATGGCCTACAAAGGTAAGCACGAATATGTATTTATTAAAAAAAAAAAACGAATTTTCCTTCAGGTGTTGAAAGATTTATTTTTTAGACATCATATTCATTTCCTTTCTCTTTAGAAATGTTTGCTTGCATTTTGGGTAGATAAAACTGATTTTTTCCTGCGTACCCGAGACAAATATGACTACATTAAAACCCATTTGTAAAACCACATAGAATATTGTGATATCAGATGATTTATCTTGAGGAATGTCTGACAAATAGATTTAGCGTATGATCATGCATATTTCACAATTTCTAGTTTCTGAAATAGATAAACTATTAGGTAAAAATGATGGTAATTAAAAGCGGGATTATATCGCCACTCTCCCAAACACTGATTCTTAAATCTCCCATAAGGTCAGCATAAAGACTGATATTTTATATGTGGCGGGTATTCATTTTCTTTTATAATCAGATATTCTATTTAATTTTTCTTATATCTGTACAGTCACGTCCTCAGCATATGTACTGTACACAGACCTGACACCTGCAAATTTGGCTGTCTGCGGCCATAGCCTCGTATATATACACCATCATCTTTGCCTTTTCTCTACACGCTCCTCAATTCACCCAAGACTTTATCCCCACCACACCTTATCTTCCATATGGTTGACTGTAGTTCCATCCGTTGACATGGGTCGTGAGTTCTCGTCAAGATTGTTCTCTTGAGTAATGTAATTACGTCCCTCGCCATTTGCAAGATTGCAGTAACTTCTGGACATTTTGTTACTCTGTACAGAATCATCACTTGCCTTCACATTGAGCTTTTACCCCTCTCCTTAAAGTTTTTAAGGGAAGGAAGAAGGTTAAATCAGGACAAAATGAAAGTCTGGATTTAAAATCCTTAACTTTATTAATTATCTCACAAACAAACTCAGAAAATCTTGGGTGAGGATGTTGAACAACAACAACCACCCCCTCCCCCACCCCCTGGCACCCCCCCATGGCACACCCCACTCCCACCCCCCACCCCTCACCCCTTGCTGTTCACCCTTGACCCAACACGGGTCAAGGGCTGGACTGGCCCAGACTCAGGCGACACATTGAAAAAAAAAAAAAAAGAATTCAAAGTCAGTCCTCTGGACGTGATTAACATGTCTTTATAATTACAATGAGCAATATATTTTATATTTTTCTTAGACCATACAATTCTTTGCATCAACTGTACATCGGAAAATAAATTAACATTGTTGGAACCTAAATTCGCTCAAACTATAGACCAGAAAGACTTATAAATTTATGGTTCTTGTTATTACCGGATGTGCATATATATATATATATATATATATATATATATATATATATATATATATAATAGAAGACTTTAAATGACAAACTGAACAATGCTTTTTAATGAACAGAAATTTTAATAAATATAAATTTTCATTGAACATATCTCGTTTTACATATATATTTTTATGAGGGGCATGAAAAACAATATTTACGAACTGGCAACAATGTTGTGTGGCCCAAGGGCGCTCCCACTGACCTAACTTCTTAAGATGGCAACACTGACTCCTCAGCCTTGACAGAAGACTCGGAGGTCGAGTGTATGTTAGGAGTAGGGGGGGGGGATATAGGGGATGGTGGTGGAGGGAGGGGATGTCACTCGGGTGTGTGAGATCGGGAGTGATGTTCAAATATGGAATGTGGAGAGTGCGTTGTGAAGAGGAGGTTAATTTCATCATCCCTACCCTACCTACAAGATGGCAGGTCCTCCTTGAGGGATAGGTCAGCCTCCAAGAGCTGTCGCTTGAGCAGCAGGTCGCGCGCACACACACATAGGATAAATCAGTCAACCCTCAGAACAAATACGTGACAGATGACACTCAAGGGCCAGTTCCACCCTTGAATTTCGTTCTAGAGATTATCCTTTTACAGTTCACCAGCGCTCAAGCAGGAGACGACCCTCGAGGATTCAATCAGCCTCGAAAGGTAACGTTTTGAGTGGGTTATGACAGTCGAAGCTCAAGTGGGAGGTCCTCCTCCACCATCACTCAAGTATTAGCCTTTCCTCAAGACCTGGCACTTAAGGGTTATCACGGCCCTTGAGCGCGACGGCACGACCCTCGAGTATGATGGGTCGGCCTTTGTTCCTCAAGGACAGAGTCAAAGGCCAAGTCGTCATGTCGCCCTCGGGGAAAGGCCAAGTCGTCATGTCGCCCTCGGGGATCATACCGTCGTGTTCAAGGAGGTTAATACTTCAAGTCTTGTGTTACAGCTTGACCAGTGCCTCAAGTGTGGACCTTGAGCGGTACATCATCCTTGAGGGCGAGGCTCAAGGTTCACAATATCAATCAGTTCACGTAGACTAGCATTTGCATTCCAAGGAAATGAAACAAATATGTTAATAACAGCAAATTGTGGGAGTGATTTGCCTCCCGAAACGCCTGGTTGCAAACTTTTTTTTTTTAACATATTCAACAAATTGTTAATAATATCACTCCATCTGAACATCAGAGATAAGCCTCTTCATAATTTAACGTCTTTTGTTAATTCCACATAGATTGTCAACGTATCGAAACTTAACCACATTCAACTCGCTTAAAACAATCTTTTCACAATCGGGTTAAATTCAACATCCGTTGTAATTTAACATTACACAGTATATCTTAACAACGAGGGGGGCGATAAAATATATCCTAAATGTACACTTTAATATTTTCCATCCTGTCTTTATTCAACTCATAAACAGAGAGAGCGTCTGTGATGCCTTAAGAAATAATAATTACAAACGGACCGATGACAGCGCCTGAAATCAATACCGGCAAATTTGATTTCAAATATCTTGTAACGGACTCAACGGTCGATACATTTATTGGCTGCTGCGTAACGGCCGCGATCGTGATAGGCCGGGGCCTGCAGGCGAGGGCCAATCGCGCGCCTCGCCGCCGAACGCGAGCCAATGGGAGCCGGTGACGTGGCGGGGGTGGGCGGAGACAGACGCAGATGGCTGCGCTTCTGCCGCTGTTTCCTGCGACGTCACTTTATACGTGTCGTAACGCCGGCTTCTGTGTCGGGTCTTTCGACCTTGTGACTGACTGTGGGCGCCCCCCTTGCGACACTCTTTTTTGGGGGTGATGAAAATGTCTTCCGTCTCTTCCTGAATTTGGTATTAATGTCTTTTTTTTTCGGTGATATTTATGCTTTTGTCCCGATCGGCATTACGAAGGTTTTATCTGTTGCTTTGGTAATGCAATGTCCTTGTTGGTGTAGTCTTAGTTATGTTGCTGTTTGTGCACTTGTTTTGCTAGGTATGTGAGAGTAATTTTGGCTAGGTGTGTTGGTGTAGTTGTTAGTAATTGTTGCTAGGTGTGCAGGAGTAATTGTGGCTAGGCATGCTGGTGTCTTGCTAGGTATGTAGGAGTAATTGTGGCTAGGCATGTTGTTGTCTTGCTAGGTATATAGGAGTAATTGTGGCTAGGCATGTTGGTGTCTTGCTAGGTATGTAGGAACAATTGTGGCTAGGCATGTTGGTGTCTTGCTGGGTATGTAGGAGTAATTGTGGCTAGCCATGTTCGGGTTAGCTATTCCTAGGTAAGATCGTGTTAAGTGTGGCCGGGTGTGCTGGCGTATGTGTAGCTATGCATGGTGGTATTCAGACCTCCCTGTTTATCCAGTGATCACTTATACAAACGTCAGCTTCTCGTTTACGCTCGCTCGAATCCCACCGACAAGGCCCAGACAGGGCCATCCTTCGTGTTCCTTCACGTACGTGTGTGTGTGTGTGTGTGTGTGTGTGTGAGTGTGTGTGTGTGTGAGTGTGTGTGTGTGTGTGTGACTCCGTCGTCTGTCTTCGGTCCGTGGAAAGGGGAGGATGATGAAAAGAAAAAAAAAAGATACTGTTTGGAAGCAGAAATTATTATAAAAAAAACAAATTTCAATTTTTTTTGACTAGTTTGCAACGCAACGCGACCAAACTTGACTAGCATGGCGATCATAATACTATGTAATGATATGCTTGTTGTGTGAGCGAGTGAGGCGTGAGTTGATTTAACATAGCGGCCGCATTACGTCTCCCCAACACAGCTCCTGTGTTGATGTGGGGCTCTGGAGACAAAGAGAAAAGGCCTTAAACATAGCAATTAGTAACGACGTTTGTGTCCTCCCACACCAGATCTCGTTTTCTGTAATTTTACTCCATCTAAATTTTTAAATTTTTGGATTTTTGAAACATTAAAAACTCTTACGATCTGTAGCGTGTCGACGAACCCCCACAACACACAAGACTGCTTGGAAAGAATAAATGTGGCCTTTAAAAAAAAAAATATTAAGAAAAAAATTCTTCGTAAAACATCTTAAGACTAATTATATAGGTTTTCTGGAGATCCGACATTTACAAACAACCTATTAATGCGAAGCCGACTCGAACCGAGCCTGTGTGACTGGCTCGGCTGGAACGAGACGGCTCCGGACACTGTGATTGGTGAGATTATAACAGGGGAGGCAAAAAAAAAAATAACCTAATATTATAATAACTCTGGCTGACTGAACAGTCGAGAGGCTCCGAAGCCTCGACTCAGTAATGCTCAAAAAAAAAAAAGGAAAACACTCACAAACAACATAGGGGAAAGGAAGGAACCACACCCCTCCTCCCCACTCTCTCTCTCTCTCTCTCTCTCTTGGGCGATGAACCGAAGCTTCAGAAACATTGTTCCGAACCGTTCCGAAACAGGAACAGTCTCACTCAGGTCCACACTGGGAGTCAAAAATGCAGTCCAAAAAAAAATGATAGTTCAAAAACCTTTCATATGTTTTCAAAGCACTTGGAACTCGGAGTGTCTTAAAAAGGTATCGTAATGAGAAAGATTGTTGTCAGGTCACTGTGTTACAAAAAGTTTTCGAGCGGCTTCGAAACTTCACTCAGCCGCTGAGAGTTTCGGCGCCGTTTGAAGCACTTGAAACAGGGGTTACAGTTTAAGGAAGCGTCTCCGAAACGGTGGTGCACTGCACATACCCCAGTTTCGTTCAGTTTCAAGCCCTAGAATGATGTTTCGTCCACTGCTGTGTGAAGCGGTCTTAAAGGCTCGCACACCTGAAGTTTCCGAAGCCTTGTGAAGCAGTCACGTGAGAAGCGCGAAGCTTCGACCCGACTGGGAGCGCGGGACCGACCAGCTCTCGAGCCCAAGTCTCAAACTGCTTCTCCTCCTTCGGGTGCCGTGTGAAGCGGGCCCCCCGGATGACCGCGGTTGGTGAGGGCACGAGGGAGGGCCGGGCGGCCCCGCAGCCCAGAGGGGGGGCGGAGGGTGCTCAGCTGAGGGGCGAGGCGGCAGCAGAGGGGAAGTGGTTACCCGGAGGGGCCTTCCCCTCCAGCGCTGGCGCCGCCGCTGCGAAGGCTTGTGATTGGCTGGGCGACACGCAGAACGATGACGTGTACACCGTGACGTCATAGCTGGGCAGGCTGCCGTCGTGGGCAGCGTATCCGCGCGTCTCATTGGCGTAATTGGCGTAATCCGAGCAGAAGGTGACCCCTGCTGGAGAGGTGCCCGCCGGCTCCTGCTGCTGCTGCTGCTGCTGCAGGGGCGGGGACAGGAGCCGCTGGTCGTCCATGGCGGGGGTGTGGGCGCCGCCGCCCACCACCACGCCCGAGGGCGGCGTGGGCGTGGAGAAGGTGGTGTTGGTGGGCGTCGTGTTCGGGAGGGGCAGCGTGGGCGTGTGTGGGTGGTGGGTGAGGGCGCCGCTGCCCAGGTCGAGCAGCGTGGGCGGCGACCGCTGCTGCTGCTGCTGGTCGGGGCAGCCGTCGTCCAGGAAGCAGTCGCCGATGATGTCGTCGATGCACTGCAGGAACCTCTGGGCGGTGGCCTCGGGGATGGGCGGGGGCGGGCGGTAGGCCTGCTCCAGGGCGAAGATGTCCCCAGGCTGGAAGGCCTCCTCGAAGGGGAAGATGGACTCCGGGTCGGACTGGAGGTCGACCTTGACCTCGCCCTGACCTCCACCACCCACGTCCTCGTTGTTGTTGTTGTTGTGGTAGATGTGGTGGTGGTGGTGTGGTGGTGGTTGTGGTTGGGGCGGCGGCGGTAGGCTAGGTCTGGGCAGGTCCAAGCCAGTGTTGTGGGGTAAGCTCACGTCACACCAGACCGCAGCCGCGTCCACCGCAGGCCAGACCACCTCCCCCCCACCCCCTGCCGCAGGTAGTGGCTCCCCCCGGTAGGTGGTGTGCGGTGGGAGGGGCCAGTCTGGCGGGGTGGGCGTGGTCCACGTGAGGGCGGGAGGTGGGTGGAAGGCCCCCGCGGGCGGCCCCGGGCTGCGGTAGAGCTGCGGCGCCCGCACGCCGTCTGCGGGGCTCCGCATGTGGTGGTGGTGGTGGGGTGCGGCCTCGTCCGGCTGCGGGAAGTAGGGGTCGAGGGGTGTGTGGGGGTGCGGCAGGGGTGGGCGGGGCACCAGCGCCCCCACTACGCCCCCCGCGCTCATCGGCGACGCCGCCGCCACGCCCCCCACGACGCCCTTGCCGCAGGTGCACTCGAAGGGTGGGCAGGAGCACACTTCGCCGCCTGCGGGAGACAAGACGGGCCGCAACGCCGGGGATTAGCCAAAAGAGAACCGGCCGCAAGCGCTACTGACTTATTTGCCATCTATTAGTCTATCTATCCTCCTCTTTATGACATATTTTCTATCAACCTATCTTTTATCTACTCACAGAGGCCGACAAAGCCCCAGGTCGAGGTCATGGCCGTTGAAAAGGTGAAATTACCAGATATTTTCTTGAAAAGAAACGAAGATTTAGATGGAAGACTGATTTCAGACTTTATGATGTCTGCTGACCCGATTCTCAGATTTAGAATGGTTATGAGAGGAGGGAAAGGTGAAACTAGGAAGGGAATTCCACACCTTCATCGCTCGAGGGAAGAAGAAGGAAGAGGCGTCATAACGGCCCATCCTCGTATGCCTGGTTTCCAAACAGAAACCATGGGAAGCATCACCTAAGCTCATGCCGCAGGGGCAGTCTATAGTTCAGTCTAAGTATCTATCTAACTCTCTATCCTACGGCGGTGTGAGGGAATAAATCTGCCACACAGCAGATGGTAGGTAAGAGAAGAAATCTGCTATACAACAGAAACGGTAAGGGATTCAATCTGGCGTGGAACAGATTTCGTGAGGAGGTAACTAAAATCTCAGACCAGTGGAAATGGGTTCTGCCGAGGACCTATTCCGTCCAGAGTCCTCTCTCTCTCTCTCTCTCTCTCTCTCTCTCTCTCTCTCTCTCTCTCTCACAATTACACACGCACACACTCAACTTTATCTTAATGATATTCAATTGTAATATATGAGTGGTTCTGTGAGCATAAGTTTATCTATATTTCTTTTCAGGAAGATAGTTATTTTTATGCTAATTAACTGATTAGAAGTTTAAATATCTATACGATAATTGGCAATTAGAAGCGTAATTATTTCTCTGATAATTAACATCTAGTCACTTATATACGAAATAGCTACTAACAATGTTTATGAGCTAATTGCTACAGTTAAAAGCTACCATTACAATATTTAATGGGTTTAAAGATGAGACTATTACCATCAGAGTTACGCTAATGAGAAGTTTATATTAACAATAGGGGGAAAAGTTAACATTAGTGTTAAATGTGTTAAATACACGTGTTGAAGCTTACCATTAGTGTGGTCGGGGAGTAGGGGGGGCGGAAGGGTCCTGGCCATCTTGGGTGGTGGAGGGGCGGCCAGCTGGTGGGCGGCGGCGGCGGTGTAGTGGGCGGCGCCGCCCCCCTCATGTGCCGCCCCCGACGTCACGGGCGGGAGGCTTCGCTTAACGCCCGTCACCACCTGCGGAACGACAAGACTTCGTTAGTCACCTCGAGAAACGAATAGATATCTCGTTAACCACATGTGAAACGATGAAGTGTGTCGTTCAACGTTTGTGGAACAAGGCCTCGTTAAACGTGCGAAAAGCAAAGGAGAGTTCCGTTAAAGACCCGTGAGAAGATGAGGCCTCGTTAAACACCCACAGAACGACAAACGTCGTTAATCACCTTGTGAAACGTTCAGAGCACCTAATGGTAATTATCACTTCTACTTATGCCAATTTATATCTTAATGAAGTTTTTTTTTTAATCCAAATTGCAGAATAATGGATAAGTTTGCGTGTAGAGAAATAATGATAATGAGAATAATAATAATAATAATAATAATAATAATGATAATGATAATAATGATAGTAATAATAATAACAATGGAAATGATAATGATAATGATACCAAAGTTTCACTTTGAAACCTTGGCAAACACCACCAAGGCCCCATATTAAAGGACCTGGCAGGCCATTGTGCAGTACCCACAGTAAAAGTTTCCGAACCACTCAAAAAAAAACATCCCCCCCGAAAAAAAATATGACACAAAAAAAAAACAAGTAATCACCATAACGCAAGGAGAGTATCGAACAAACACATCCCAACAGACACGCTGTCAGTGAAAATGGGGAACACATAGATTGTCTTAAAACATCAAAACAAAGCACTGCGTCAGACAACGACACTACCAAACAAACAAACAAACAAAAAAATTGCCCTTGAAAACTGGAACAAAAACATAAGTGCAATGATAAGCATCCATCCTGACACACACCGGTATAAAACAAGGACACTCACAAAAGCAACCAACCACATGAACCATAAATATGCAACAAAGAAAATATAAAACGAAAACACTTCATGCAAGCAAAACTATGTAAGCAATGACAGTGTCAAACAAACACAGTTCTGTCAAATCAACCAAAGCATGAAACAAAAAATAATATTTGCATTGTCCTTAGAATCATTGTGAAACAAAGACATAAACATACTTCTTAAAATTTCTCAAATAAACAAGCACTCCTACAACAACACAACAAACACAGTGCCCCGCAACCACACGCACGAACACAGCGCGTAACAAAAGCAGTATCAAACAAACACAGTGACTCACAAGCAACAGAAATATGGAGTGAAACAAAAAAAATACGAAGCAGTTCCTTTCATGCATCATCAGTAAACACAAAAGCAATAAGCAAACAACCACAGTATCGTACAAATAACCGCGGAACAAAAAAAAAGAAAAATAGCACAATGTCCTCCAGTCACACAAAACAAATACAGCGTACCGCCATGCAATGACAAAGAAACACAGTGCCTTCCACGCTCATCCACGACAAACACCGCCTGACGACTCACACAGACAACAAATCAAAACAAAAACAGTGACTTCTGAGCATAGACAATAAACACCGCAGAACAAGACCAACACACACACACAAACAAACAAACAATGCACTTACGACCCACCAAGCCCAAAACCAGCGTCACACAAACACAGACGAAAACCCCCCGTGTCAAACAAACAAAGACAAGGCGACAAAGACAGCCGTGGGGGCTGGGAGGGGGTGGGGTGGGGGGGGGAAGAGAGTGGTGGACAGAGGCGAGCGAAAGAGGTGGGTAATAGAGGTGATGTGTGGGGGGAAGGGGGGGTAGAGAGAGAGAGAGAGAGGGGGGTGGGGGTCCGTCCTGCGGGTGACCCAGCAGGGGGTTGGACGGGTAGGGGGGAGGGGGAAGGGGGCTCCTCCTCCTCCTCCACGACCGACCCCCCCCCTCTTCCCCTCCTTCCCCCTCCTACCGCATACCCTCTCCGACAGCTAGTGGATTTTTTTTTCTTTTTTATCATTCTCTCTTTCATTGCCTTCAGGATGTGTAAAACTCTCTCTCTCTCTCTCTCTCTCTCTCTCTCTCTCTCTCTCTCTCTCTCTCTCTCTCAACAGACAGACAGACAGACAGACGGTCACCGTCCACTCGCAGCACCTGGATAAACCCGGCATTCAAACAATTGTCAACATCAAACCTCCTTACATCACCCATGGTCTGCCATCCCTCGGCCTCCTCTACCCAGCCCACTAACAAGTTAGAATAAGTTAGAATTACTCGCTACAAGCGACTCTCCTCTCCCCACTCCCCTCTCCCCTCTCTCCCCACTCCCCTTGGGAAGGCTTCGGAGGGGAGACAGGGGAGGAGGGGGTCGTCATCTCCATGTTTGTTCTTTCAACTT
Source organism: Panulirus argus (assembly GCA_038088735.1). Taxonomy (NCBI): domain Eukaryota; kingdom Metazoa; phylum Arthropoda; class Malacostraca; order Decapoda; family Palinuridae; genus Panulirus; species Panulirus argus. The sequence continues at coordinate 28,006 of JAYMFT010011063.1, forward strand.
GGGGGAGAAATCCAAGCCTTGTTAAGTCATTCTGCCGCTTAGGAAGAAATGTAAGGTCAACCATCCCTGGCTCGGGATCATTGTGGAAAAGAAAATCTTCCTTCTTTACGCGCGACATCTGGTGCGCGCGAGAGAGATATTTTTATAAAAATTTCTCCTTTCTTTTAAAATTATATACAATTTTTTATACAATTCTACTAACGGGACTAACGATCTAAGGAGAATTGGGAGGATTCTCAAGATTTTTTTAGGGAAATATAAAGGTAATTGCATGATATTTTTATGGTTGAAAGATATATTTTTGAAAGAAAATGGGTAATCAGTTCTTGTGTCGTATTTATGGGTCCTAATTTTGTGAATGATTTAAGTGTCATTTGCTAGCAGTTTAAATGGTAGTTTATTATGTCGTTAAGAGTGTAAAAGTTATTAGGGTCATTCCATGAGCACCGGTTGACAGTCGTTTAAGGTGATTTCTGGGTTGTTTAAGGTGAGGTGGTAGTTAGCAGCAGTTAGGGGCGATGACTACAGGGTTGTTAAAGGAGAGGTGGCAGTTAGAAGCAGTTAGGGGCGTTAATGTGGTTTGTACACACGATAAGAATGTGATTCGTGTTTCTTAAGTGGTTATTATGCTCTTAAGTAGCTGTTCGGTAGTTTAACAAGGTAACCGTGTTATCATAGGCAATTAAGTTATTATTTCAGAAACCAGTGAAGCAGTTACTGACACTGGTTCAGTAGTTATACTCGTGTTGAAATGCCTCGTTTGATGATTAGTCCCACGAAGGCTAATCACGGTAATATAACTAACAGGTTTATAATTAGGGCCAGTCAGACAGCGGTTAACTGGTAGTTAGAGTCTCGGTAGCTCCCTGGGTACGACTCCTGAGGACGACGGTTTAGGACCACTGGATCAGAAACCAAGAGTCGTACCGTCGCGCTCGAGGGGGGAAGGGGTCGTACCACAGTGGCCCAAAGGGCCGTACCACAGGGGGGCGGTCGGTCGAGCGTCCACGCGGCAACCCAACCAGGTCGAATGGTCAGCCTCGAGGCTGGAGGAGGAGGAGGAGGAGGAGGAGCACCAGTTGGAGTTATAGCTCCTGGACTCCCCTCCTCTCATGCTCGTAATTGAGCCACTGGGCCTCGCTGCCTATTTCACCACCCATTTCAACTCCTATTATCTATCCTTCCACCCAATTACACCTATTTAGGGCGCGCGAGTTCTCGTCCTGGGAGAGAGAGAAAAAAAAAGAGAGAGAGTGATTCACTCTAAACTAACGTAAAAGAGCTCTAACAAGGGAACGAGCTCGTTCAATGACACTGAACCACCCATGACCTCACCGAGGAAACAGCCTAGCCGGCAACACACACACACACACACACACACGCACGCACACACACACGCACACATACTCTAACCCTCGTACCCCCCCCCCCGCCCCCCATCCTCCCCCGGCCCGCCTCTCCCCTTCCCCCACCCCTCCCCCCTCCGGGCCTCGTTAGCTGTCACCCCACAAAGGTAGTTTCAAACGACGCGGTGTGGCGGTTTAAGTGCTGTGCCCGCGCGGGCACTTTTTAAAGTGCGGGGAGGGAACGGGGGGGGTGGGGGGGGTATTGTGCACTTCTCACTCACCCCCGGCTCTGTTTGCTAGTTACGTGAGGGAGGGGCAAATCCAGCAAAGGGTCCCCCCCCACCTCCCTATATAGGGGGGAGGAGGGAGACTAGCGGCGGCTCCTCTATGACACAGGGGCATAGTGTTCTCACACGCTTGGGCTCACACGGGGGCTGGAGGTCCATATGATTTACGCCCATATGTCACCCAACAAATTCCCCCTACCCCTCCCCCCCACCACACACACACACACACACTACTATTCTTTCGTCCGTTCCTGGCGCTACCCTAGCCAACGCGGGAAACGGCGAGCAAGTACGTAAACAGTTGCTATGATTTCCTTCTGTGCTGGCACCTTTTGTAGCCTTTATTGACATGCGTGCTAATGTCACGGACAACACGTGGCGTAAGTCACGTATGATATACTTTAGGGCGAGAGAGAGAGAGAAAAAAAAAGAGAGAGAGACAAGGGAAGGAGAATCGAACCTGGCACACATCAAAGACGAAGGGCGTACGTGCGTGCGTGCCACAAGGCGGGACGCTGGGGTTCGTCTTTGTTGCCCGTACAGCCGATCACTCAGCTACCACCACCTGCCGATAGCACCGATACCACTCCCCGATCACACTCTTAACCGGGATAAATCGTGGTATACCAGGATATATGACATACCAAGACGATTTATCATGATATGTTAGTGATATACATATATGATTTTTGGGGGGTAATACCAGTAGGCGGACGTGCACGTAGCGCTACGCGAAGCGCTACATGCACGTCCGCCTACTGGTATTACCCCAGCCTCACTCAACTACCCGCAGTCGTCCCCATCTGCCCCACCGACCACTCCACACGCTCTTCTGAAGATGATTTTGATGGATTCAAATGGAAGCGTTGAGACAGCCCTGGGAGCTATCTCACACAGCCTCCCCACCCATATTAAGAGAGGTATTAGACAGCCAGGAAAAATCACAAAGAATCTGATATAAAACCAGTTATCTAGTCATTTAACATAAAAAAGGGGTATACTCGGGTATATTGTGTTATACCAGAGATATAAAGGACTATATACCTTCTTATACTAGGGTATACCTGCGTCATATCACAATGGGAAAACAGTACTCTGATGTATGACTTCGATGATATACCAACATATAACTGGGGTATATATGAATATGTTTGTATGAGCTGAAGTAATTCAGGATATGGTAGATTATGCCAGGACATACAGCGATACAGTAGGATATACCTCTTAACATACTGAAATACACCACAAACATGCCAGGATATACGACAAACATACCAGGATATACCAGACGGTTGGCCCAATGCACAAAATCCTGGTTGACATTATGATGGATACAAAGGTTGTGACCTCAAAGTCTCTCTCTCTCTCTCTCTCTCTCTCTCTCTCTCTCTCTCTCACAGACCTGCATGCCAGATAACTTACATTAAACCCGTTAAACCATGGAATAAACCACCTATGCCACGAAAAACCACATTAAACGAAAAGGATTATATATATATATATATATATATATATATATATATATATATATATATATACACTCCTCAGAGGCCTATTCTTCCCCCCCAAGGAGACATGACCACAAATTACTAACCCTGGGTCCTGGAACTACTCATTAGCGTCGGGAACAAACTACCCATTACCGCCATCGTGTACTTAGGGTGTCATGGGGCAGTAATCAGGAGTCTCGTAATGGCTAAATCACACCCAAGGAATTCCCCCATTAAAGGAGGATCGAATAGTACGAGAAGGATGGAACACTTTTTCTTAGGATCGGATGAAAATAAAACAAAAGAGAACTGAATACTCCTTTGTAAGGTGTTCATAAGGGTAAAAGGATCGAATACTTATTGCTTTGGGCTTATGGAACAAAAGCGACTCGAATGCTCCTTTCAAAGGTGTTCTTTGAGATTGGCCGGGTCGAATTCTTGTTGCTTTGATCGCATTGAATAAGATGAAAAGCATATTGGCCTAAATATTGTTGGGTATTTACTGATGGATCATATATATATATATATATATATATATATATATATATATATATATA
>JAYMFT010011064.1:0-16870 GCA_038088735.1 Panulirus argus
ATAAAAAAAAAAAAAAGAAAAAAAAAAAAAAAATATATATATATATATATATATATATATATATATAATTGTCTGGCTGAGGCAAGGAGATGATATTTGCTCCACTAAAACAAAATGGAAGTGAGTGAAAAATGCATAAGTATCATTACTCTATACACCAGTGTTCATAAATAAAGAAGAACAGTATCTCCAAAAATACAAAAGCCAACTTTTGAAATTAGCAGACTGAAGTAACAATCTTACATGGGTGATGGGCATGGGGTTCATCATCTAACAGATGAATACTGCAGCATTTTTGAACAGTTATCACACCACCATTTAAATTAATACTTAGTACAACAGTTATGTTTTTGTGCACATTAAACATAACGGTGGTACTGTCTGTTGTCTGGTTTGTCATCAGTGTCAGCATTAAGGCTTCAACAGTTTTACAGAACAATATGAGTGAAAGGCAGCTAAGGATTTACCACAAAATTCTACTCACATACAAAATTTCAAATTTTGAAGATTTTGTACTTTCATGCATGACATGTATTCTTTTTACATTATATATATTAACTCAGGAATTTTGAATGATGCCCTTAATGTAATCTAAAAAAATGTTTCCACAGCATAAATAAAAAAATCAAATAGGCTCATAACAAACTAGGTCCATATATCTTGTAACATCACACCCTGATTATGATTTAATATGTCCATTAAAAACTTTTTCGTTTGTTATATCACTTGCAATAATCTTTTTCATAAGTAAAAATTAATTTTGATATAGTTTTATGTATGAGATGATGGCTATATTACTGAATCCATCCTATTTCATAAGCAATTTTTTCTCTTAGGAAAGAGTTTAAAACAAACAGCAAAATGCTCCCAACAAGAATATATGATTGGAAAAATACATCCTCAGTAATGTGAAACTAATTTCTCTATTTCTGAAGTTTCAGTTATTACCTTCAGTATGATTTCTTTCATACAGCAATAATCCGATACCCACAAAATCCAGGTAGCATATCATGTGGTCAATGGTAGTTATATATGTAATTCTTTATCATTTTTTTCTATAGAATTAAGAATATATTCTACCTAAAACCTTAATCCAATAACCCACTGAAACAGTTCAATCAGAACAATGGTATCCTTGACCCATATCATATTATACCATGATGTCTACTTCTGCAAACTATGTCGTCTTATGAATATAATTCTATGGAAGTTGGGTAAGCCCAAGAAATAAATAAGGATAATGAGAATAGGAGCACCAAAAAAAGCAAAACTTACAAAAAGGCTTTAAAACATGAACTAAATTCAGTAACATGGTTATGTGCATCATTATTTTTTAACTGACATAGAAACAATACTAAACAATAATTGCACACTGATAAATTCATGCATCTAGGGAAAATGAATGCTCTATATTATATTCTGCAGTTAAATTTGTGTGATTAAGTCTAAAGTTAACTCATGCATCTTCACTCCATTCCACTCAAGATTTGCCCTGAATCTTTCAAACATTACACATCTAACTCTCCTTTTTCAAAGTTGCCTAAAACTTCTATTCTCACATTCATAATTTGTTTGTCCCATATCCCATTTATTCAAATGAATCCTTTGTCAAAACTGGATGTAGCTATGCCACTTTCATCTGAAGCCATGAGCATCATTAATGAAGAATGTTTGCAGAACTTGAGTCTCCAGCATCAACCAACAGGCTACCAAAAAGGACAAGGATGCCCGACTCCCTGGGGTAGAATTATCAGTGTTAACCCTTTCGTCCACTCTAACTGGGCCTGGACACATGATATTAACTTGCTGTCACAATTTTGTTTTAAATTTGAAATATGACATAATGAAACACATCTATACTTTGAAATAATCATGGAAAATATCTCATAATGCTCCCCCAAGTCAACAGATACCCAATAAATACGAACCGAATAATACCAGAAGATTCTAAACAAGTAAACATTATTTACTTATTTACAGGCCTTATTGTTCCACACCATATATTTCAACCCCAGATTAGAATTCAGCATGAAAAATTGTCCATATACTGCGGTTTTCAAGCAAATCCATTTCTTTCACAAAAAATAGCAAAAATAGCAGGTAATAGTTCGGGGAATATTTTAGCCTGAAAACCTTTTTGTTTTAAAACTGAAATATTACCTAATGAAATGCTTCTATACTTGAAATAATCATGGAAAATATCTCATAATGCTTCCCCAAGCCGATAGGTACCCAATAAAGATGAACCAGATGATCACAGAATCTTCTAAAAGAGTAATGATTACTTAATTATTTACACTACTTAATGTTCCCCAACATATATTTTAACCCCAAATTTCAATTCAGCATGAAAAATAGACCATATAATGAGGTTTTCAAGCAAATCCATTTCCTTCACAAAAACCTTTTCCTTTAAAAACTGAAATATGACATAATGAAATGCTTCTATGCTTGTAATAATCATGGAAAATATCTCATGATACCCAACAAATACAAACCAAATATTCACGGAATCTTGTAAAAGAGTAACCATTAATTACTTCCTTACAAACAAGGCTTAATGCCCCCAACTATATATATCAACCTCACATTCGAATTCAGCATTAAAAATCACCCTTATCCTAAGGTTTTCGACAAAATCTATTAACTTCACAAAAATACTAAAAATCACAGGTAAGAGTCCAAGGAATTTTTTTTGCCCCAAAAGCTTTGTTTTAAAGCTGAGATAAGACACAATGAAACACTTCCATACTTGAAATAATCATTTAAAATATCTCAAAATGCTTTCCCAAGCCGACAAATACCCAATAAATACAAAACAAATAATAACAAAAGATTCTAAACAAGTAAGTACTAATTACTTATTTACAGGCCTTATTGCTCCCCACCATATATTTCAAACAAAGACTAGAATTCAGCATGAAAAATTGTCCTTATACTGAGGCTTTCAAGCAAATCTATTTCCTTCACAAAAATGCCAAAAAATGCAGATACTAGTTAAGGGAACTTTTTTGCCTATAAACCTTTTTGTTTCAAAATTGAAATATTAGATAACAAAGCACTCAATAAATACAAAACAAATCTTCTTGGAATGGTGTATGCTAAGGAGGCATGTAAGGACAGGGATAAGTGGAGATTCTTTTGCTGTGGTCACCCCTTTGATGTGAGTTTCCAGAGGAAAGGAACATCAGAGATACAGAGATATACAGATAGACAGATAGACCTTGACTTGATAGCATTACATAAATGTAAATGCTATGCTGAATGAAGCACTACATATTATTATATTTACATAGTTTTAGTGTTTTTGAGATGCATCATTTTAATCATTAGTAAAAATAATTTTATGCATAAATATCTTGCATGCTAAATTAAAAATGTTATGGTCAATATCTCAGCACAGCCTTGCTAATGTTTGGTGAAATAATTCATCTGTACTGTGTGTATGCACCACTGTATAAAGCAAGGGTAATTCTTCTGAGTAAGTCTAACAGAAAGGTGAGATGTTACAAATGTGTACATGAGTGTCATGTGCAATTATATCCTAAATGCACATTTCTGCATGCACTAATGTCAGTGTACAGAGTATTCATCACTCATTTTTCCTTACTGCCCTGAGACCAAGTCCTGCCAGACAGCACCAGTTACTTTAACACAATTATAAAATTTAATTCAGGAATGTTGTTTGTCATGGTTTACTTTTGATGTTAAGACATTGGAAAGTGTAATCTGCTGTCAAATACTGGGTATATATCTTACATTAAAATATGAGCACTACCCATTCTGTAATTGGTACTCTGGCATTACTTCCTGTTCTTATGTCATTTGAAACCCTGGAAAGATGTGGATGGTGTTCACCACAATGCATTATGATTAAAGAATTCTTCTTGCAATAATTATCACTTTGCCTATTCTTAATGATCACCTTATATTAGCAGTCATCCTTAGTGTTCTGCATCATATTTGATTAGCAAAGCAAATATGACCAAAATTACAAATGAATAAAGAAAAATCCTCCCAAATTCTTTTTTCATATACATGTGTCTTTCCTGGCCTAGTAAGGTAGCATCAGGAACTGAGCCCTCAAGGAAAAATCTTCATTTTGCCCTTTTTTCTGTTCCTTCTTTTAAAGTGTGATCATATATATAGGGAGGATTTCCAGCTTCCTCTTCCCAATTCTCTTGGTCACCTTCTACAACACACAGGATATACAAAGGTACTAATCTTTCTCCTTCCTCCCCAAGGATAACAATCACAATTTTATAAATCCACATGGCTGAGAAACACGGATGATCACTTTACTATTAATGGAATCATTAGGCAATGCAATGAAAATTTAACACATCACTGGAATGTAACTAATTGCATGGAGTCTATCTATTGAACTTTAAGCACATCATACATATCCTTAATTTTGTGCATACTGTCTGCACATACAGTGTTATCACTACATATATTCCCTTAATCCACAGTTCTGGTAATATCAAAGTCCTTTTTTTAGTTTTTCTAAGTTTAATTTTTTGGATCTTTCAAAGAACTATTCACCATTGACACTGTTAATCTGATGTAAATCTGATGTTAATCTGGTGTAAGTTTCAGCCTCAACCTCTCCCTGTAATTCAACTATCTTATTCCAGGTACCATCACTATAGCCCTCTTGTAAAAGACCCATAAGTTCTTAAAACTGTCAAGACCAAACTTGAAAAGCATACTGTCCTTCATGTCTAACATAAGCAGTAGATAGTTTACTGAACATTTCCTTATATATGTATGCAGGTGGAATTTTGATATTAACCACTCTCCTAATGTGGCATTCAGGATGAGTATTTCTATGACACTCAGGCCTTTACAAACACAGATTTATTCAGTTTGTTTCCTCCCATACCTAAGCCTTTTCTTACTTTGTACTATCTTCACTCCTTAATACAAGATTGTACTGACCTTCCTTCAACTAAATGTCTGACCAGCTTTAAAGTTTGTGTAAATCCCTTTGAAAGCTAATCTACCCCTAGTCATTACTTGCACCTCTAATGAATTTCGTATCATTATGATTCCAGTTCTTCCTGTAAGTCATATACAGATGTCAGTAATAACAATGATTAACAGCTGCCCTTTGACCAAGTCCTGCTAGACACCACCAATTACCTTAACACAATTATAAAAGACTTCTCTGACATGCATCCTCTGTTCCCTTCTACTGAAAGTCCAGTTCTTTTACCAACCTCTTGGGTGAGACTGTATCAAATGACCTCTGGCTTTCCAAGAACTATACAATCCTATCCACTGCTTAGTTTATATAGTTACCAGAAATGCATTTCCTCTTTGTATTTGGTTTGTTACTTGCACCTCTAATGAATTTAGTATCATATGTAAACACATTCAAGTATGATTCCAGTTCTTCCTGTAAGTCATTTACATATGTTAGTAATAAAAATGATTAACAGCTGCCCTTAGACCAAGTCCTGCCAGATACCACTGGTTACCTTAACACAATTATAAAAGACCTCTGACATGCATCCTCTGTTTCCTTCTACTGAAAGTCCAGTTCTTTTACCAACCTCTTGGGTGAGACTGAATCAAATGACCTCTGGCATTCCAAGAACTATACAATCCTATCCACTGCTTAGTTTATATAGTTACCAGAAATGCATCTCCTCTTTGTATTTGGTTTGTTCTTTGAATATTTGTATGCCTAATATCTGAAGAAGCTACACTCACTCTCATCATTACAGTGAAGACACTTACCAATAGCTTCATTTTTCTTTTTGGAATTGGCACCCAGGAAGCTGAAATCACCCATACTTCCAAGGCCAGGTAAATTGAATACGGAAGAAGCTGCTGCAGAGGTGGCTGACCCAGGTGGGGCAATTATTTCCCCTCCTCCACCCCCTAAGCAATTCATGATGGGCTTCAGAGGATTGTTGGGTTCTGCTTCCTTAAGGATGTTGACAGTACTCCTGTACAGTAAAGAAAATATTAGCCAAGACCATATGGCCATCAAAAAATAATATATGAAAAGGCTGAAGAAGTTTAAAGAAATTGTTATACTGTGAACAAAGTAATTCATACATAATGAAAAAAAGATGTTCATATGTATCTATACAAAAGAAAAAAGTGAGATGAATAATGTATTCATAAGAGAAAAGGGGGTAGGCAGAGAGAGAAAGGTAGACCACCAGAGAAAAGATCATGAAGTTTGCTTATTACAAGTTACATGTGTGCAAAAGAAGTGCTAATGTACACTGTTAAGGAAACATTCTACTGTGGACACTAAACTAATATTGAGAAATAGGGCAATTATAGAACAAATGTAGAAACTTATATACTGTTTGGGTATGGTTCAATTTACCTGTAAATCATGAATGTGTAACTACTGTACATAACTGTATGGTGTGGGGAAGGTGTTTTACACAAGTAGGCCTCCATTTCTTGAATTTCTTGACTATCATACAACTTCTTAAACATATGTATGCTGTCCACATCCATACTGTCATTACTCAGTTCCATAAGTGTGTGTGTGTATGTATGTGTGTGTGTGTGTGTATGTATGTGTGTGTGTGTGTGTGTGTGTACTTATCTAATGTATATGTACATTACATGGAGAGAGTTTTACACCCATAGGGCCCCATCTTTTGAGCTTTTGTTGCCATATTGTAGCCTTTTACATCTGTATATTGCCAGCAGTCACAATTTCAGTGTTTAGTCTACTCCAACCATTATACAAGTTCAGTATTTCTCTACATTCTCATTAACAAGCCTCTTGCCTAAGTTGCTGTCATCAACCCTGGTTACTCTGGTACTGCACCTCATGAAGACCTGACCACTGTTAAGGTCCAAATGATACTGAAACATGAAAGCTGTGATCAGATTACCTCAACCTTTCTTTACTCTATGTCAGATAATTTGTAGCCCTATACTTTCATTGTAACTTAATCTCACAATTCATGAACCACAGTAGCTGCTCTTCTCTGAACCTTCCTACTTACATCTTTTTGCTTCATTAGACATAGTGATCAGATCTGAGTGGTATAATCCAGTTTTGGACCACACATTTTCCTAATCACATACAAAAAATGGGATTCTTATATTTGCTATGAGAATGTTTGCTATTTCACAGTTCTCATGTGGAGCTCTGGCAAAAGGTTAGGCACAATGTCAATCCCCTAAGCCTCTCTCACAAAAAAAGTGAGAGTACTTCTACAGCAAAAATACTGAATAAATGAAAAAGCTAAGGAATGAGACTGTGAATGCAGAATATACAGAAATTTAAAAGAGGAAATACATTCAAGAATGGTACTAAACGATATCTAAGAGATGAACCCCATCAATATATAACTCCCTCACTGTACTGTTCAATAAGATAACTGCAAAATACATTTACAAATAGGTAATTATATACATAAATATAACATGACTACAATATCTCCTCTACTTGACTTCCATGAGATAATTAGATACAGCAGAAAAGAACATACAGCGATACTTCTCCAATTTCAATACCCCACTCCAGCACTCTAAGATTGAGCTCCTTCTGTATCTGTGAGGCAATCATGGGACGATCTCGTTCAGTCTCTCTGAAAGAGTCATGGGTTTGAATAAAATGCATATTATATAAGTTCTTTGTAGCATGCCTCAATCTCCTAACAATATTTTATATGTTTATAAGAGACCTGAGCTGTATATTAACTGCTTCAATACAGATAACCTGTACACAGTTCCAATATTTTCTTTCATTCAAACACAGGCAGAGGACTGTAATCATTATACAATGGAATGGGGTGGTGTAGGTCTATAGTAACTCTAAGGAAGTACAATCTCTAGGCAGATTATCCATTACCCAGTATCATGTCTCACCTAACAGTATTCTTGGTAAGAACATTCAGCATAACTGTTTTTCCAAATGATCGTAGGCCATGCTCTGGAGAGGTGACAGAAGTGGTCAACCGCTGCACATCACTAATTCGATACTTCACCTCACATCCCATCTCGATTATTCCATTATCGGCTGTGATAAGCTGTAAGAAAACATTTAAAAGCTAAAATGTTACTTTCAGTAATTAAAATATATTCTATCCTTATGAGATGGTTTATTTGCACTCGGCTGAGAGATAAAAGTTTTCTAAACATTTAAACATTTTTCAGATATTCAAAGACTACTTTTTAAGAACTACAAAAACAGAATGCTACATCTCTGTATACCTTAAAGATACACTCCTGCCTGTAAAATATTCTTTATGAATAAAATGTCTGTCTCAGTGAATGAAACTTTTTAAAATTCTTCTAGTTGGAGGGAGATCTAATGCTAAAGGCTTGTAAAGGGCATTCAAGAAGGTTTCCAAGGAAAGGAGACGATCTCATGATACACTCCAAGAAAATAAGTGTATTCATGGAGGTTTTCAGGAGAGAGCTGGAACTAAGGTTCTCCTACTTCAACCCTCATAAAATTGGGATTGAAGTTATAATTCACATTCACAGAGTGATATATAATTCATAGAAAAAAATCCTGATCAAGAGAAACTGTACTGAAAACTTAAAAAACCAATCCTCTGTTTAGGATTTCAGATACAGTGTGCCATGATACTTCTTTTGTAAGTGGAACTGGGACTTTTGTCATATATTCACTGAAAAATTCTTACAACCTTACACTCTAGCTTGAACTTAACATTGACTCTCATACACTTATCTTGTTACCTGTTGGGGTGGTACAGAGAAAGCTTTTGTTCTCATGTCAACACGGGTATGATGATCTAGCCAAGGAATTATGAATACCATCCCAGGCCCTAACACACCACGTAGTCTTCCAAGACGAAACACAATCAGACGTTCCCACTGGGCTATTTTCTTGAAGCAGAACCACAGGGTAATGGGGAAGGTAAGAGCAATGAATGTGTAGCTAAGCCATGTTACTATAGTTGCAAGGCAGCTCATGATGCTCCAGTTAGCAAACTTCTTCTTCTTTCGTTCATTGTCTAAAATACAAAGGAATTAGCGGATGGTTAAGACTACTTCTTATTCAAGTAGTTTGTAAGAATAAAAACAGTTTCTCTGTATACATGTACTTTCATAATCTTTTCTATTCAGAGCTGAGGGAATTGTCCTTTTGTTCACTACAGTATCAAATAGAGGTAAAATCCATCATCACAAAACAGCTTTCTTCCTTATGCTTATGAAACAACGAAATACGACTTTTATTTTCTCAAAATAAATTTTTTTCATGTTGAAGGATCCAGTCACAGACAAAAGTCCACATCAAGGCCAGGCCCTAAATGAAATATAGAGAGAATTAAGAAACAGGAAAAAAAGACAGGGAAATTATTTAAGAATTTTTGAGACAATGAAAGACTTACATAAACACAATCAAGTAATAACTAAATACCTAATGAATACCTATCCACAAATCAAATTTGATTCTTTTTTCATGTTTGCTTGCCATTTCCTGCTTTAACAAGTTAGAACCAACAGGAATAGATGAACAATACCCTCACTTGCTTACATCCACTCTCTAGATTTCATGTATAACACTGAAGCCAGAGTCCACTTTTCCACGGTCAATCCCTACAGAATATTCTGTGGTTTCCCTTCATTGTTTTGTATACCCTGGCTCAGCCTACTGGCAGCATGATGCACCCTGTAAACTACATCAATCCAGTTCACTGTATCCTATGCACATTTCATCCTCTTGAGTGTTTAGGCCAAGATATCTCATGGCCTCTTTTACTCCAGCCTTCCATCTCATTCTTGATTTACCCTTTCCCTTTGTTCCCTCCACTTCTGACTATGCACTTACTATCACACCTCACACTTACACTGTCATTTTTTACATATCAATCTGCCTCACACCAAATACTGGTTTCAGGCATTTCTTTTCTAACATGTCCAATTTCTTCAATTCTTTCGCACTCAGGTTCCATGAGCCACGTTCATACACAGGAACTACTGTACCTTCAAACATATCCATCTTTGTCCTGGCATTTCCCTCCATACACACACACCTTAATGCACCCCTCTCCCATTTATGACTGACTTTGACCATCTATTGACAAGCCCCTTCCCATGTACCTACAGTGTTACACTCCCTCCTCATTCAATCTAAGACAATCTCAAGCCCCTTCCCATGTACCGACAGTGTTACACTCCCTCCCCATTCAATCTAAGGCAATCTTAATTGCATTAATTTTGGTGCTCCTTCTACAGTAGGCCTATGTTTAACCAGTCAGACTATTCATATATTTTCTTATCAAAGTTTATGAAAGCACAAACTCATCTGCAAAATATGACTATCAAATATCCTTAAATACACCATATAACTATCATCTTTGTTTTGACTTGTTTCTTACCCTTTTTACCCTGTCTTCTAGATCATCCACTTCCTTCAAAACTCTCAGACTAATCCCTTACTTCCTTTCTCTCTATTTTCTCCCTTATATTTTCATTTGAGCCTTGGTCTTAATATGGACCTCTGTCCATGAGTGGAAACTTTAAGAGATAAAAATAAATAACCTTTTCTATTAATGAAAAAATCAAAACTATTCAATAATTCTACATGATATATGAAGGAATGTATGAGTCTTGGTATCACAGGAAATCCAAAGGGAATACACTGTGGAATGGAAGAGTGAGTGAAACATAATATTTTGAGGTGGTTTACACATATGGAAAGAATGCAAGACCGTTAATTTACAAGGAAGGAATATGGTAGTATGATTAAGGGGGTTGGTGTGAGAGCAAGACCACCTGAGACATGGTGAAATACAACGGAAAAGTACTGGAGGGAGAGATATAAGGAAAGAATGGGTGGAATGGTGTATGCAAGGAAAGCATGTAATGACAGGGATAAGTGGAAACTCTTTTGTCATAGCCATCCCCTTAATGGAAGTTACCGGAGGGAACAGGTGTCAGAGATATAGGTAAATAGATAGAAAGTTGCTGCTTTGCTAATAATCTCTTGCAGGGAGACTGCATTTCATTGCAAAGCTTCTGCTCAAGTAAAAACATATCAAAAACACCTTTATTCCAAATCTTTTATTAGTTCATTTCAACAAATTAAGGAGTTTTTGAATTATAAAGATACTTCTGTTAAGTCCCAAATCAAGCAACAAACCCATGATTAAGCATTCTATAAACCATATGCTATAACATTTCACCCAATATACTGAATGTAATGACTTATTTTATAAGAATAAGAACATGGTATCTAATGAATGAACAATGTATATTTAAGTAAATGTGCAATGGCTTACCAAAGTATTTTGAATATTCAGCAAAATCTAGTCTTCCTCTACCATCAATACAAATGTTAATCCTGTAGTTTTTCTAAATGTACTCAGAATATCTAACAAACAAACTCAAAGTACTAAAGGACACTTATCAATAGCAACAATGACAATGTAGTAATATGAACACAGACGATAAGACCAAGTACTTTTTGCATACATCAAGTAGCACAATTTTCATTGGTAAAGAGAGATGCATATCTACATTAGTTAATGGATATGTGTTGTAACCCTTTTGCTTAAGGAAACTTCCAGTTGAATTCTTCTGCACATGATGCCAGACACTAGAGAAGAAAAAAGAACATAAATAACTGTATCCAGAGATATGATTAAACATATTAACATGTTCATATGAGCACTGACAAAGAGATATACAATACAAATCAGCCAATCTTTACATCTATAGTGATGTGAGTGACAGTTATACATTGTCTTGACAAAATTGTGTATCTAAATACATTGAGGTAATTTTAATGCAGATATCAGATCTTGAGCATGTTTCACAGTCTGACATATCTCTAAATATATCCCTTTGTACCTACCAGAAAAAGTGATGCTGAAGAGGAAAGCTACATCATGGCTAGGGCTACATCATGACTAGGTAACTAGGCATTACGGACACATAGTGAATCAAAGCCTCTACAAACCCTTCTCTCCAAGACTGAGGGAAACTGAGTGAGTTCTGTGACCATAGCCATAGTCGAACGCAGACTGGTACTGACTGGAAGTTTTACTGTAGTCAAACGCTGACTTGTAGCTGAAGGCTGAATTGTAATCAAAGGCTCCTGTGACCCTTGATTGGGAGGGATCCTCAGTATCCTTTGGCTCATCCGTGGGAACCAAGCTGTACTTCGCGAATGATACCATTTCTGTAAATAATATTGGGTTACAAGGTGTGTCACACAGGATACCATCGAAAAAGATGATAAAAACTGTTCAGTTCATTTTTCCTAATACTACAAGACTCAAAAGAAAAATGAGGGGTTCAAGAAAGAAAGCCAACTAAAACAACCAAGACATCCTAACCTAATTAAGGTTAAGTTATGATTTCTTTGCTTAATTGTACTCAAGTCTAGAAAACCTAACTTAACACAGTTTTGTTTAATGTTAGGAAAGTCTAAATAACAAAGAATAATCAATAACTGCGCATTAATGGGAGATATGGGTCTACGAGTACTTCCAAACTGGTAGAATCACTATCTGATGTTGGTTTGTAGATATCCTGATAAAAGATTGGTATTATATTTTACACATTCTCATTACTTGGCTTGTGTGCTATTGTCATCATTCATGAAATCTAAAGGCAATAATTCTCGTACCAGGCACTACTTTCTACACTGCTTTTATAGTTTATGATGTAAACATACTTGTAAAAGTGTGTTCTCGTCATTATTAATGCTACAAAGCACCCTGTTGATTAAACTATAGTAAACATATCCATCTTCCACAAATTATGTGTATCTTCCACAAATTATGTGTAATCATTAACACAGATTTTTGTTAAGATGCAATTTATAGTTCTAAAGCATTTTGAATGTGGAGATAGATCATATCTATGCTGAAAATATGCCCAATTTTGAAATAATGACATTAAATCCTATGTTCTGTCTCTAAGAAATACTGTAAACTGCAAAACCGTCATCTTAATTCTCATAAAGGAAATGAGACCATCTGTACTATAGATCATGCATCCTGTATAAAAAAAAAAGTGCTAAGCTTAGTATGAATCACAAGAATATAATTACTTGTCTATATAACATGGGAAACTAACTAAATCCTTGGTTATTTAGTATAAAAGACTCTTAAAAATGACAGTACTTTCATAACTGATGATTCCTCTCACCTTCCCAGCCCTGCCCAACTTCGTCATACTGTACTATAATGAAATATAGATAAGTTCCATTACGTATCATTCCCCATGACAGCATCTAAATTTTCTGACAAGTCCCAGAATCTATTCTCCAATAATAACACAGAACTTCCGATATCTGTCTTTAAGAATAGTATGTTGTAATCACAACTGGACTATTACTCTCTGCATCACGCAGGTACATTGTAATTATTAGCTTCCTGGAAATAGATCTGTTGTCAAAGTAAGCCCTTAAATTCAAACTTCAGCATTTTTTATTCTACCTCAGTATCAATAATCATAATCAAGTACGTAGCGTCAGTGATTTAAAGAAAATTAAAGGGCTTCTACTTGCGACAATTAAATGCCAGGCATCTTCGTGGGATGATCCTCACACAACAATGAGCATCTTCAGCATTTCTGGGACTTAGAGCCACTTTATATACGA
Organism: Panulirus argus; assembly: GCA_038088735.1. Classification (NCBI taxonomy): domain Eukaryota; kingdom Metazoa; phylum Arthropoda; class Malacostraca; order Decapoda; family Palinuridae; genus Panulirus; species Panulirus argus. The sequence goes on from JAYMFT010011064.1 coordinate 13,571, forward strand.
GAAAATGGCATAAATTTAATCAGTGACATCACAGAAAACCTTCAAGATTACAGAAAACACTGGTATAAAGATTAAATACCTCTGATTTTGCTGAAAACGATTTAAGAAGTGTTCTTGTCGCCCTTCGATTTTGTCGTCTGTTGTGCGTCGTCTGCTGGAAAACAATTCGTCCAATTTCTTGACTTAGATCTTTGTTTGAGCTTTAAACATATCATCAAGCAAATTACGTGAATGAAAATATCTTTATTATATACAAAAGATCAAGTAAATTTATTTCTCTTAACATGAATAAGACTGTTTAGTGTACGAGGGAAAATTTTAGTTTCTAATGAAGATAAAGCTAGAATTATAGGAATCTGACATGATGCAGGTAAAGGTGGCCCTTTGCGCTATTTAATTGCAAACAAATAACACGCATTATCATGGAAAGTAACACAGACTTACCACAAGCATTAGATAACACATATCTTACATCATACTCTGACCCGCTCAATAAAGCGAAACGCACAACAATACATGCATATAAAATGGCTTCACAGCATGATCCTACGATCCCATGTATAAACCAAATACTACTATTGGTGAATTTTCCTAATGCAAATTAGTTTGCTTAAAGCAAATCTACATGGTTGAAATTCTATACTCTTTGTGTTACTAGATGAGGAAAACCATTCACAATAAAAGTACAGGGAATGGATGCTGACACTGAACAGGCAGCTCAGTTCAGTTCAGTCAATAAATATAACAATATAACAATATATATATATATATATATATATATATATATATATATATATATATATATATATATATATATATATATTCCACAAGCAGCTCAAAGGGTGCTGTATAATAGGCTCGGGGCCAAGGAGGTTCCACTTCCTCAAATGCCTACAGGTGTCATATATGAAGTACAAATGTGTACGGTTTTAGAATTATCTTGAGCATCTGAAGAAGGTGCTGAAGAGTTCCCTACTGATGGTTATAACAACTCTGACGGCCCTAATGACCCTGGAATCAGTGGGCCTCAGGAACATATAGCCAACCAAACATAAACTTGTCATATATATTTTAGGGAAAATAAGTAAATGATACACAAAAAATAGGCAGAGACACAACACAAAGAGACAAGTCTCCCTCTGGAGTAGAACTCTCTCCTTGTACGGCACATATTAGTCAAAAAATGAGTAATTACACAGGCAAATGCAATGCTTCCTTCCCATACGTGCAAACAAATAATATCAGATAGCTAATAACACTAATTTAATGGGTCTCTAGGATTTTACTCTCTCTTACTCCAGACAGAAATTGATATTGTTACATGTTTCCATACTCCTTGGGTACTGAGAAAAGCATTTCTACACGCGAATTAAGACTAACCTTAGCTGAAGAAGGTCAATAATCATACCGCAAGCCTCGGACTCAAAGCTTATGTCAAACTCCTTCCACCTATTTACTGATAGGTCTCATCTATGATGAACTAACTTCACACTCACAGTAGCCTTGGAGTTAAGAACATCACCTGCAGACCTCCATTAGGAAAATGTAGTCTCGTAATCGGAGTGGATGACAAAGTTAGAGAGAAGTAGTGCTTAAAGACAAACAGTTGACTCATAATACGAGTTAGTACCAAGAGGGGAAACTATGATACCTTACGAGACAGATTGGAAACCCGAGTACCAAAACATGTATAAAATGCAACGAGGCGTAAAGACGCATGTGCCAACGGTACGATACAGTAAGGGAATGACGGAGGAAAAAATCAAGAGAATTATACAACAGTATTGAATGAAATAGGGAAACATAGAGGTACAGATATAGAAGACAGGAGTTAAGCGGTATGTGACGGATACAAATGGACCAGTAATAATTACATCAGGTGAAGAAAGGGGGAAGAGGTGAAGCATAAAAGAGACGCAATTGATGATTTAAAGAGAGTCACTCATTTATAGATCCTTGTGAAACCCCTGGTAATGCTCAAGATTTTCCTCAGTGAGAACAATGTTCCAGCTGAATGGAGGAGAGTCAACGTAGTCATAATATGAAATAAATAAGAAGGTGAAGTAGCCTTGAACTACAGTTCAGCATCCCTAACGAGGATAGCCCTGAACATACTAGAATAAAAAATGGAAAAGCAAATGAAAGATTTTTTATCTGTGAAAAACTATCAAAGCGAAACACAATATGAATTCAGACAGAAAAGATCTTGGGAGACGAATCTGACGAGTTTCTATGAAAGAGCAAGAAACATCCTAGACAAAAGAAATGTTTGGGTGGCTAGTTTGCGAGATTAAGTTAGTTATACTTATAACTGGTTATTAGAGAAAGCTGGGCGAGGTGATTTGAAGAAAACGAGGCCCACCTTTCCTTTAGGGTACACTTATAGTAACTGCATGTCGCCTAACTCTCCTCAACTGCTCAGGTTGAGGATGAGGGTGAGGTTGAAGTTTTAGGTTGAGTCAGGGTGAACATTGGCCTTTAACTGATATCCAGAAGATTTTTCAGAATCTCTTAAATAAACCTCGTGTTATCAATTATACTTGGGTGGATTACAATTTCATTGAAAAGATCACCTTAGTTGTGCTTGCATATATCTCTGAGCATTTGATTAACACTATGCATATATCTCTGAGCATTTGATTAACACTAGAATAAAAGAACATACGGTAAACAAGGTTTGAAAATTTGTGTAACTTAGTTATGATTTTACCTTCTCTCACCTTGATGTCAACCATATACATTCCTCTTGGTAGCAAAATATATATTACTTCTATCTTTAATTATCATTTATTTCCAGTATGAAAAATTACATGAAGTTATATACAGACCTCTGCATGGTTTTATGACCATATTAAAGTTAATCATGATATCAAGAGTTTCTTATTCTGTTTCCTTAATTTTGCCATGAGATCTACGCCCTTTTTCGTTATTATGTAAGCTATCAGGTTCTTAACCAAAGTTTTCAAGTTTATACAAGAATCTCTATCCCTCTCTTTCTCCAAATGAACTATGATTAAAGATAATAAGTAAATTACACTTCCAAATGTCACAGAATAGTCTCATCCCACAAAGCAAGCACAAGCTATCTTCTATGTTTTGAAAGATGTCCCGTCTATATGTATATATAAAGTTGTGCACGAGAGGTGACGCATTCTCGGGCTGCCAGTGTCGACCGCATAGCCTCGAATCCTGATTGCGGCAATCGGTGCACAGTCAACTCAGCTGTTCATCCAGCCCTAGGGGTTGGTTAACAAAATGGGTACTTGGCTCAGACTAATATATATATATATATATATATAT
>JAYMFT010011075.1:0-16869 GCA_038088735.1 Panulirus argus
AGGAACAGAGCCGGAGGCCAAGTGAGGATTTTTTTCCTCTAAGGCTCAGTCCTCTGCTCTTAATGCTACCTCGCTTACGCGAGAAATGGCGAATATGTATGAAATATATATATATATATATATATATATATATATATATATATATATATATGTATATATATATATATATATATTCCTATACCGGGATTGGTAACAATTTATATAGTTCATACGAAAAATCTAATGAATGCAACACTCGGTATGTGATCCTGCACTTCTGTGTTGGTTTAGGAGAGATCCGAACCCTTGTACCCACTGACTGAGGAGATAACTTGTGCCACTTTTTCTTGGGTACAGAAATTTGTACTTTCTGTCGCACGGCTACAGAGTCGATCGGTCCAACCCTTTCACTTGGCACGAGACCGCTTTGTTTTCCTGTTTTTCTGTAGGTACTTCAGATCTGTACCGGCCCACTGTACCGTCTCTTTGTACCGGCCCACTGTGCCGTCTCTTTGTACCGGCCCACTGTGTCGTCTTTCTGTACCGGCCCACTGTACCGTCTTTCTGTACCGGCCTACTGTGCCGTCTTTCTGTACCGGCCCACTGTACCGTCTTTCTGTACCGGCCCACTGTACCGTCTCTCTGTACCGGCCCGTTGTGCTTGTTGTTTGTACCATTTCGCTTTACCGTGTGTATGTACCAACCCTCTGTACTGTCTCTTGGTATCAGCTCACTGTACCGTCGTTTTGTACTGTCCCTCTGTACCGTCTCTTTGTACCAGCCGTCTGTGTTTGTTCTTTGTACCAACCCACTACAGTGTCGTATTATACCAGCTTACTGTACCGTCTCTGTACCGGCCCGTTGCGCCGTTTTTGTACCAACCCGTTGAGCCTGTCTTTGTATCATACCATTGCACTGTCTCTTTGTACCAGCCCGATGTACAGACTATTTGTACCATACCACAGCAACGACTCTACAGCCAGCCCACTGTACTAACGCTTTGTACCAGCCCACTGTACCGACTCTTTATCAGAACGTTTTGCAGGAAGTCTGTACCATCGAACTTCATCAGCTCTTTGTACCAGTCCACTGCACACTAGCCCACTGTGCCGACTCTCAGAACCAGCCCACTGTACCAGCCCCCTGTGCTGACTCGTCCAGCCCATTGTATGGGCTCATTGTATCAGTCTACAGAACCGAGTGAATGTATTTGTTCAGTTGTACAGTCTGCATAAGGCTGCTGTATCGGCTCATTGTGTTGTCCCGCTGTGCCTGCGTTTTGTACCAACCCACTGTTCCATCTCAATACCAGCATGAAGCATCGTACACCAGCCCACTGCACAACTCTGTACCAGCCCACTCTACTAACTCTTTGTACCAGCCTACAGCACCGGCGCTTTGTACCAACCCACCGGACCGACTCTCTGTACTCTAACTCTACGGAACCTGTTTACCAATCCGCTCTGCCATTCGCTCCGTCCCACTCTATAGAATCTTTGTACCCGTCCACTGTATCTTTTAGTACCAGCTCACTGCACCGACTCTTGTAATAGTCCATTGCATCAGCTTTTTTGTACCATCCCACTGCAGCAAGTCTTTGTACCGGCCCAGTGTACCGGCTCTGTACCAGTCCGTAATACTAACTCTTATGCGTCAGCCCACTGTATTGGCTCACGGTTCCGGCTCTTTGTACTATGCAAAAAAAGTACTCGTACTCAAAATTGGCCCAGAGGCCACGCCCCCCACATAACTAAGGTAGCTGATTGGTTCATATACAGTGTCCGTTTCGCTCTCCATTTATTCATACTAAGTGTGTTCACATCTTATAATCAGACTTGTTCTTCTGTACAACAATGTTAAAAATTAGGAACGTGAAAATTTGAATGATTTTTAAGGCATTAGCACTTTACAGTACCGTTGTACCAGCTGCCCGCAACGTTGTACCAGCTTTCGATACCGTTGTATTCGCTATTAGTACCGTTGTACCAGTTCTTAGTATCGTCGCATCGGCTGTCAGTACCGTTATACTAGCTGTCAGTACCGTTGCAAAAAGCTTTTAGCACCGACAATGTATAATTCAACTGTTGTCATTCTTTGATCTCGCCCACTGTACCGATTACCAGCGCACAGTACCACCTCTGTACCAGTCTCCTGTACCGAATCTAATACAGGTCTTTTTACCGTTTCTTTTTTTTTTTACAACACTCTAATGTATTTCTTTTCCCCCCAAACAGCGCACACCGACTCTGTACCCATCTACTGTACCATCCCACTGTACTTACCGACTCCGCCAGCTCACTGTACTAACTCCGTTCCAGCTGACTCTACCAACACTGTATCAGTCGTTTGTATCGACGCTTTACCTCCCCGCTGTACTTTTTTGCAACCTGTGCTCTGAAGAGGCTTAGCACAGTACAGACTGCTGGCCGGCGCACTTTACTGACTGCGCCAGCTTAATGAGTCATCTTTTTGTACCAGTCAGGTGTGATACCTGGCGACTCTATGTCCCCACCACACCAGATGGCTCTCACCCGTCCCCACTACACCAGATGGTTCCCACGCGTCCCCACCACACCAGATGGCTCTCACCCGTCCCCACTACACCAGATGGCTCTCGCAATTCCCCGCCACGCCAGATGGCTCTCACCCGTCCCCACTACACCAGATGGTTCCCACGCGTCCCCACCACACCAGATGGCTCTCACCCTTCCCCACCACACCAGATGGCTGTCACCCGTCTCCCCCACACCAGTTGGGCCTCACCCATCCACACCACACCAGATGGCTTTCACCCTTCCCCACCACACCAGATGGCTCTCAGCCGTCCCCACCACACCAAATGACTCTCATCTTTCCCTACCACACCAGATGGCTTTCATCCGTCCCTGCCACACCAGACGACTCTCACCCGTCCTTACCACACCAGACGGCTTTCACCCTTCACCCTTCCCCTCCACACGAGATAGCTGTCACCCATTTCCACCACACCAGATGACTCACAAAAGGTCCCCACCACACCAAATGACTCTCACCCGTCCCCTTTACCCCAGATGGCTCTCACCCGTGCCCACCACACCAGGTGGTTCTCACCCGTCCCCACCAAACCAGATGGCTCTCACTCGTCCCAACCACACCATATGGCTCTCACCCTTCCCCACCACACCAGATGGCTCCCACTGTTCCCTACCACACCAGATGGCTCTCACCCGTCCCCAACACACAAGGTGATTCACACTTCTCCCCATTGCAACATATGATTAGAGCTGGGACGGTGCTAGTGTTTGGCAGGGAGAGAGGGCACGATGCTGGTGTCTGGCAGGGAGAGATGGGACGGTGCTGGTGTCTGGCAGGGTTAGATGAGACGGTGCTAGTGTCTGGCAGGCAGAGGTGGGTCGGTGCTAGTGTCTGGCAGGGAGAGATGGGACGGTGCTGGTGTCTGGCAGGGAGAGCTTGGACAGTGTTAGTGTCTGGCAGGGAGAGATAGGACGGTGCTGGTGTCTGGCAGGGTTAGATGAGACGGTGCTAGTGTCTGGCAGGCAGAGGTGGGACGGTGCTGGTGTCTGGTCGGTTCCTCGCCGTGCAAGACCTTTTATGATATCAGAGATAAGGATAAGCGATGCCCCTGGGTATGTGAAGAGGTCAACTTTGGCCTCAGCCTTTTCTGTTCACCTCAGACTTCAAGATGGCTGACTCAAGCTTACCTGTCCTCTCACTGTGAGGCAAGGCTCGATTTCAGCGTAGTCGCTGACGGACGACTTTTTCCTTGTGACGCCGCGGGGGGAGAGGATGTTCTATGACTGCCGTGGCCAAGGTCGGGGTCGCACTCCAGCAGGAGAACATGGCAGAACAAGGCCGGGAAACTTTTAGCGTTGAGTAGGGACTGTTTGTGCCTGGGCGAAGTCTTAAAAAAAACACGGGAATAGGACTGAGTAAAAGCTTTGGCGGAGGGTCGACTCAAGATCACCTTCAGTGTCATTTTCCATGACAGTGAGTGGTGATGTGACACTCAGAGATCCGCGTCTGGCGTCTGTTACCCTCAGGTGACCTCACGCATTAAGCAAGCGACCTCGCCCTGACCTCGACGTGACCTAGGCGGGTACTGAGGTCAGAAGCTAGTGCGAGCAAGCATCGACCTTAACGACGGAGGAAGTCATCTGCGTCCTTAATGATAGTCGTCTCGCTGTATCGGGGTCTTCGTCGGTCAAAAACGCCTTTATTTCTCTCGCCTCCAGTGTTATGATTCTCATGGACCGCTTCATGACCCGTCCTGCTTGCCCCTGGCGCGGACACTCACCAGAGATGGCGCTCGAGTGGAAAGTCGAGTTACAGGGAAAGGCTCGTAGAGGCCTCAGATTTGCCCACCAGGGAAGAGAAAAGAGTGAGGGGCATCTTGATCACACAACCTCTTCAGCCAGCTCGGTGACGTAGATAGCGAAGAGTTCTGCGAAAGATGTAGGGACAGGGCAGCCTGACGCCGTAGCATGAAGAAAGAAAAGAAATCTTGCAAGGAAAGATGTACCGAAATTTCCTTGTGGTTTAAGGCTCATGGATGAATGGAATAATCGCAGTTATGAGGCGGTGAACGTGGACAGCTTACGCAAGTTTAAAAATTTGTACGACAGTAGAGAAAGTTGAGAATGTAACTTGTGCTTTGAGCGTCTCTCGACATGACACCGTGGCCCTAGAAGCCCTTTGGGTTTTCACTCCGTCAGTAGCAGTCCGCCATTGGCCCTAGAAGCCCTTTGGGTTTTCACTCCGTCAGTAGCAGTCCGCCATGCGACTCCTGACTTATCCTCCCTTTTGACAGGGTTCCCTGTCAGCTGTGGCTCCGTTCAGCAGGGCTCTCTCTCTCCCTTACCCCCTCCTATCTTGCTATAACTCCAAAGCACGCGTGCCACCTCATTACCTCTACGCTCGCCCCCAATAAAGCAGTGTTGTTGATCGTGTTTTCGAATATCCCCTCCTCAGTACATCATGATATGTCGGAAAGAGTTAGACGCTTTAGGGACGACCCTTGACTGGTGATTCCCTGAGTTGACTGAGGGACATTCCGACTCGGCCAGACGCTACCACTTGTCAGCCATCCTCCAGCGGCATCTCTACTTTTTTGTCTCTTTGACAGGTCCACCATGCTAATCAGGCAACCCCCCCAAAAGGTGAATCCAACTCCATCCTAGGTCGACAAGGGCCCCCGTGGGACATCGTTAACTGCCGTCTTCTACCGCACCTCCTACAGGATCTCGGCCATGCCTCTCCCTCCTGCAGAAACCGCGTTCTACCAGAGTGGTGACGAGACTTCGATGTCTCCTCCTTCCTCAGACCTCAAGACCTGGGCACGCCACCTCTCCTCTAGCTGCATCGTGAGACCCGGACAAGGACCACCTCTCTTACGGGACTCCTACGTCATCGCTTTCCGAGTTTTCGTCTCGGAAAAAAACGGGAGGCGTCTGCATGTAGTGTCGCTAACTATGATAGTACATCATGGGTCATCAGTCGCAACATCTCGCCATGCCAGTGTAATTATCACCGATTGTTACGACGCGTCACCTTATCTAACTTCTCTGAAATCCTCACAAAGGATAGCGGTGATGAGGTTGGCGACCGCAGAAAGCAACTGACAGCTTAGCTTACCTAGCACTGACCTCAGAAGCGAACTAGGTGTATACTCAGGTCAGAGGTTAGAGCCAGCAACCCTTGACAACAGAGGCAGCCATTTTCGACCTTTTTGACTGAAATCCCGCCGTCTTCGGATCCCCACCAACCAACAGCGCCTCCTCCTCTCGTCTCCAGCCTGTGTATAAATGGTATAACTCTCGTCACCTCGCCTGCCTGCCGCCCCTCACGTACCCGGGCGGGCATCACACCGAGGGGAAGCCATTGAAGAAGTCACCCTGCCTGCCTTGAGCGTTGGCTATGTGACGCCAGACTCGAGGAATGCTTGGGAACTCTTTCGCCGTCAGCAGCAGCCCGCGATGTGACCCCTGTCTTTTACCTTTTAGCAGGGGCTCCCCCGCCGGCGTGACTCACGTAGGACATCGCCACCGCCCGTCCAGAGTGCAAACGGCAGCTGCCCACATCTCAGGCCCACAGTACGTGCCGTCTGTTCCTCCTGCAGAAGCTCAACGAGACTTGTCAGCCACGAGCCCACTGTGGGACGCCTGCCTCACCTCTTGCACCCACGCCAGCGCCTGGAAACTCCTGCCAAGCCTGACTTGAGTCATCTCCCCTTACCTCACTTGGCCACACTTTCTCACCATAATCCTACACCTCTCGTATCATCTTGCCCTAGACGTTATTACCCCTGTGCATCACCCGATAAAGCTTCGTGATATCGCTCGTCTTGTCGAACTCCCTTTTTCAGCCTTTACCGGTCACGAAACAAGAATTAGACTCATGAGATCCTATTCATGGAAATGGCACTGAGGACAGTTTAGAGTAAGACTTGTTAGCATTTCATATATATACGACTGGAATAAAAAAACAAAACGGTGGTATTGGGGTGGAAGACGTGCTAGTGTCATTGCTTTGGACGCCTGATGTATTTGCCGTGCCTCAACACAAACACTAGTGAAAAAGGTGGTTAGGGGCATATTGAGCCAAGATTTGAGCCTCAGAACCTTCGTGTTCACCTTGTAACGTTATAGGTGAACTTAAGAACATACTGGAGAACACGCTCATGCTGGAACGTTTCAGTGTGAAAATAAAGACTTTTTTTAGCGATGAAGATGTGAACTTGGAGGTCAGCATGAGAGTCAGGGACAGACATTACAACACATCTTGGAACCATCGTACACCAACATGGCCTGGGAACACAACACGTTGGAACCATTGTACGCCAACATGGCTGGGGAACACATGTTGGAACCACTGTGTACCATTATGGCTTGGGAACATAACATGTTGGAACCACTGTGCACCAATATGGCCGGGAATATAACATTTTGGAATCAATTGCTGGGAAACATAACATGTTGGATTTGCTGTGCGTACATCAACATGGCCCGGGCACAGAACATGTGACCACGGCTCACAAACATGGTCGGGAAATATAGCACGTGACTACGGCACGCCAACATGGGCAACGTAACGCATAAACACGGCCCACCAACATTACTGGGAAACAAAACATGTTGAAGCCACAGCACATCAACATGGGTTGGCAATGTCGTACGTTAGTCGTGACACACCAACTTCGCCGGGAACTGACATGTTGGAGTCGCAGCACTCCAGTATGGCACATCAACATGACCTCTGGGAACTCATGTCGTGGTTAACGACACACCAACATGGCCAGAGAATATACAGTGTTGGGACGACGGTACACCGGCATAGCCGGGAAACATAATTTGTTGAGGACCGGGACACGACATGGCCGGAGGTCGTGTTACACAACATGGAGGGAGGAATACAACATGTTGGTGCCACGGAACAGAGACAGGACTGGATGAGCGTGGTATCTTCAGGGACGGAACGCCGGCAATGCCGGGGAAATATGTAGGGGCACGGCACACAGGATGTTGAGGCCACGGTATACACCAACATGGCCTTAAGAACATAGCAAGGGGGCCACACGACGCCAAAATGGGAGGGAGATGTTAGGGTTGCGGTACACCGAAACGGCCGTAGAGGAACATGACAGAGGGGGGGGGGGAGGGGCAGAGTACACCAACATGGCCAGAGAGACTGATTCTAGCCTTTTATTGTTTTCATTGTGAGTACCGGGAGACGGGAACGGAAGCACGAGGATCACACAGTAACAATCTTGTTTTACTGGGTATGTATGAAGGTGATGGAGTTCAGGGCGAGTTGATTCCAGTGGTGCAGGAATCGTTAAGAAAGCAAGGCGGGATGAGAGAGGTTGGCTCGGCAGGTGTACCTTGGTGTTGGTAAGGGTGTAGGTTTTAGCAGGAGTCCCGTAAGGAGGTCCGTCGTTGCCTGGGTCTCACGATCCTAGCTCCCCGAGGTTCTGTAGTCAGGAAAGAGTGAATCGATTCCTGGTTTGTGCTGCAGAGGACGGAGGCGTAGCCGGGGTCCTGTAGGAACTGTGGTTGACAATGTCCCACAGGGAGCGCTACCAGAGGGGCATGGGTAACTTAGTGGTTGGTTGCTGCCGAAAGAGTTGAGGCACCGAAGAAGTCTGCCAAAAGGATGATAAGTCAGGAGTCACATGTTGAGCTGCTTCCGACATCGGAGAAGCCCCAAGATCTCCTTGGGGCTGAAGTCACTTGGCTAGGAGTGGCTTGCTTGCTTGTGGGTTGAGGTACGTTGACTGCTTGACCTTCAGTGATGCCCAGGTATTTATAAGGCATCAGGGTAGGCCACGCCAGTAGTGTTAACCGTGTGGACGTGGCTACCGGGCTCATTGACGCTGTTCCCCTTGGGGATTAGGGAGAGATCACAACGGTGGCTTAGGTGTCCACATGGATGTGTGATTTCAACATCCAACACTTGAGAGTTGTGGTATCACGTCTTGGTTAAGGACACAACAGTGTGGTGTTATTCAGCAAGCACAGCATCGCCCGTTGCTTGCATTATGAAATCACACGCAGAGTGCTGTGCCTGATGAGTTACGACTTGTGACCTTGCCTAATCTAGTGATCGCAGTTTCAGTTTCAATGCTTTATTCCTCGATAGAGGAATCGTGCTGTCACTAGGTACCCCTGTTATTAACCACATAGTAGTTTCACTAGCACAAGTGAGGTCACAGCTCTGAGGCAGACACTTTCGACCTTACCGATAGAAGCCCCACCTCCTCTGGCTTTTCCAGCAACGAAGAATCGTGTATGATTCGTAATGGGCCCATCTTCGTCTACTGGGACCACCATCATCCCCCCCACCCTCCTTCATCAACCGCAGGGTAGCCTAACCTAACCCGCAAATGAATACCTGGGCGGCTATCGCATGCGAGACGGGCAGCAGCTTGCCTCAGGCAACCACTCCTGGCAGGGCTCCATGATGTTTCATCTCCTACACCGCTTTTGGCAGGGCTCACCTGGGACTTTGCCTCCATCAAACTCGAGGAGCTTGTGGAACCAAAGACACGCCCTCGGCGCTCCTGCGGCGCAAAGCAGCAGTGACGGCAGTTACCCACTTTTGGCGGGAATGCAGCACAAGCCACATTTCCCCCCCTAAAGAAGTTCTGGGAAGACTTAAGCCGTCACACACCTCTATCATGGACCCCTGCCTCACTTCTTGCACCTATGCTCGTACCAGTCCTAACCTCACTCAGCTCACCTTACCTCACCATAACCTTACACAACGTGTATACCAGCTCAGCAACCTCTGTATTTACCCTGCGTTTCCTCTCTCTCTCAGTCCTTCATCAAACGCAGATAAGGCACAAGTCTCGACAGCATCCCAGACTGGAGACCTCCGGAACCGACTAAGAGAAATGGTTGGACACGTTCATACAGCGCTAATTTTTTGACCTCCCACAACGCAATAGTCCGTCTTCCCCAACAGCGAGCGACGTCCCACACCTTACCTCTCTTTGACAAGTCCAGCCTACCAATCTAGTAACCCCCTGTCCCCCAAGGTGAGGTGATTCTAACTCCTTCCTCTGCCGACACGGATCGTTTGGGGCATCGTCAAACGCCGCCTGCCCTCGCAGTCGTATGGCATCTCGGCCACGCCTCTCCGCCCTGCAGTAACCGCCTCCCATCTGCCCCGCCGGCAGCACAGTGACGGGTGTCTCTTCTCTTCTCTCGTGCTGCTGAACCTAACCTGTAGCTGCGCCAGTAACACGCAGACGACGGCCACCTCTTCTCCTTCAGCAATCGTGCCTCGTCACTGTCCAAAATGTTCGTCCCAGAAAGAGAAGAAGAGGAAAGTGAGCCGTGTAGTGTTTATCCGACATGACACTGCATTGCTAGCTGCCTAGGCGATGAAATCACACTCGTACAATTCCCAGTTGGAGCAGCGGTAATGAGCCTGGCAGCTCGGGCCCCATGGTGACCTCATTAAGGTCACGGCAGTCTCGCCCCATAAGACACAGCTTAAGGGCAGACACCTTCGGCCTTCACAACAGGCCAGCCTCCTGTAGCTCCTCTACCCAAGGGGCCATCTTTATCTAGTGGGACAACTTCCACTCCCTTTACGACCTGGTGGTCTGACCCTGGCCGCAAATGATCACCGTTGCAGCCGCCATGTGTATCAGTCAGGCCTCAGACAGCAAGTGTACTGCTCTTAGTGCCTGAAGTCTCGTGCGATATATAAACCCCATACTGTAGGTGCCCTGTGGTGTGGACATCTCCGCCAGTAGCAATCCACACCGAGACCCTAGAATTTTCTCTTTCCTTGGCAGGGTTCTGAGGCGCTTCTCCGTCTCCAAGGGCCATCTTTAAGGAAGAACGCGCGTGGGACTCCGCCTCCGCCCGCGTCGAGAAGCAGACGGGACGTACGGCCAAGCCCACACTGTGCCCTCCTCCAACACATGGACAGACGGCAGCCTCTCCCGAGTACTCAGGACCTGCAGCACGCAACACGTCTCCCTCCAAAAAGTCGGCAGCCACGCACTTCTCCCGCGGATTCCTTTACCTACGCCAGCAGTGCGGGACTCCTGCCAATCCTTATTGCCATATAATCCTACACCACGTGTACCACCAGCTCATTACCTGTGTATTTACCGAATAAAACACTATGTTGTTACTGTGTTTCCCTCTCTGCCCTTCTCTCAGGCTTATCGTCAAACGCATATGAAGCTTAACTTGTACGAGCGTCCTGAAGCGGTATATTGAGGTCTCAGTACACTAGCATGGCCAGAGGAACATGATAAAGCCAACATATGTTGGCTGGAGGACATTTTTACGGCCATGATATATCTACATGGTTGGAAGAACATGTTAGAGCCGTGTTACACCGACAAAACCGGCATGGCCAGAGGAACACATACAAGGGCCACGGCACAGCAGTATGGACGGAGGAACATGGTAAGGCTACGTTACACCAACGTAGGGGCAGGAAGATTACATGGTCGTCTCGGAAGAACATAACATGGAGGAGTCTCCCAGTACACCAACATGCCGGGGCCACTGTAGACTAGCATGGTAGGAGGAAAATGTTGGGGCCGCGGTGCACCAACATGACCAGGGAACATGGCTTGTTGGGGGCCATGGTGCACCAACTTTCCGATAGGAATCTAACTTTGTCACATTTGGCCAATATGGCCGGAAGAACATTCGGGGACCACGGTACACCAACATGGCAGGGGAACATATGTTAGTGCCACCGTACACCAACATGAAGGAGGAACATAACGTGTTGGGCCACGCTACATTGCATTGTCAGAGGAACATGTTAAGACAACTGTGCACCAACGTGACCGGAGGAACACATGTTCGGCTACGGTACGCCAACATGACCGAAGGAACACACTTAAGGGACACGATACACGAACATAGAGGGAGGAACATGTTGTGGCCACGGTACACCAACATGGAGAGATGAATATGTTGGTTTTCGGTACGAGAACTAACGTTGGGGGTCTCGTAAAACCATCATGGAGGAGGCATATGTTGGGATCCTAGTATACTAACATGGAGGGAGGAATGTTTTGGAGTCACTGTCCACAAACATGGAGCGAGGAATATGTTGAGGGGGGGGGGGAGGGAAGTCACTGTGCACCAACATGGAGAAGAGAATAGATTAGGGCCGCTGTACGTTAACTTGGTGAGAGGAATATGTCGGTGTTGCAGCACATAGCATGAACGGAAACATAACATGTTAGGGGCCACGGTACACCAACATGACGGGAGAAAAATGTTAGGGGTGAAGGCACACCAGGATGGAGGTAAGCTGCAAGGTGTGGTCACGGTGCACCATCCTAGAAAGAGAAATATGTCAGGGCCACGATACACGAATACTGAGGGATGAACACATAGTGCTGGGGCCTTGGTGCACCAACATGGCCGGCGGAACATTTTGGAGCCACAATACACCAACACTGTCAGAGGAACATTTTGGAGTCAGTACACCAACATGGCCGAAAGAACATTTAGGAGTCACAGTACACCAACATGACCTGAGGAATATTTTGGAGTCACAGTAAACCAGAAAGTCCAGAAGAACATTTTGGAGCCAAAGTACATCAACATGGCGGGAAGAATATTTTGGAGACAGAGTACACCAACATGGAGTGAGGAACATTTTGAAGTCACAGTACACCAACAAGGCAGGAAGAACATTTCAAGCGACAGTACACCAACATGGCCGGAAGAACATTTTGGAGTCAGTTCACCAATATGGCCGGAGGAACATTTTGGAATCCCAGTTCACCAACGTAACCTGCAAAACATTTTGGAGTCACAGTACACCAACATAGCCGGAGGAACATCTTGGATTCAGTATTCCAACATGGCCGGAAGAACAATTTGGAGTCACATTACAACAACATGGCCGGAAGAACAATTTAGAGTCACATTACAACAATATGGCCGGAAGAACAATTTGGAGTCACATTACAACAACATGGCCGGAAGAACAATTTGGAGTCACATTACAACAACATGGCCGGAAGAACAATTTGGAGGCACATTACAACAACATGACCGGAAGAACAATTTGGAGTCACATTACAACAACATGGCCGGATGAATATTTTGGATTCACAGCATAGCAACATGAGCGGAAGAACATTTTGGAGTCACAGTTCACCAACATGGCCGGAAGAACATTTTGGAGTCCCAGTTCACCAACATGACCTGCAGAATATTTTGGAGTCACAGTTCATCAACATTGCCGGAGGAACATTTTGGAGTCAGAGTACACCATCATGACCGGAAGAACATTTTGGAGTAACTGTTCACCAACATGACCAGAGAAAATTTTTTTATAATCGCAGTTCACCAACATTGCCAGAGGAACATTTTTGAGTCAAAATACACCATCATGGCCGGAAGACATTTTTGTAGCCATAGTACACCATCACGGGCAGAAGAACATTTTGGAGTCCGAGTGCACCGATACGGGCGGAAGAACATTTATGAGCAATGTTTTGCGATCATGGGCGGAAAAACATTTTGGAGTGACAGTACACCAACTTGGCTGGAAGAACATTTTGAAGATACAATACACCAGCACACTTTGGAGCCACATACACAATATCACCGGAGGAACATTTTGGAGTCATAGTTCACCTATATATATAAGGTATACAATAGGGACTTATTTTCTCTGCGCACTGTTGCCACATCATACTCTCAATTCGACACTGTTGCCAAGTCATTTTAACCAATCGCACTTTGCGCTTACAATAATGATAATAATAATAATTATAATAATAATGATAATAATAATAATAATAATAATAATAATAATAATAATAATAATAATAAAAATAAATAATAATAATAGTAATAATAATATTAATAATAATAATAATGGAATAATAATAATGATAACAGTAATAACAATTATGATAATAATAAAAAAAGATGACTATACATATTCAACGCCAGCGTTGAACAGAGCTTAGTAGAGAGAAGAGCCTGTGAAGATGAAGGTGTAGTACAGAAAAGAATAGCGAAACAGCTTAATGAAGATAAGAGTATAGTAAGGATGAGGATGTGGTGAAGGAAGCCGCCCTTGAACCTAAATCGTAAAAATGCGAATGTAGTACAAAACAGGATGGTGAACCAGCTTCAAGGCCGGCCAAAGGCCAGTCTTTATACCCTAGTTTAGTGAAGATGGGTGTACGAAGATGAAGATGAAGCGCTGTTTATATAGTCAAGTACGCTCAAGACTGGCATTAGAACAGCCTTGACTCCATCTTTGTGAAAATATGGGAATCATGAAGATTATGGTGTAGTGATGAGGGTACGCCTTGAACCTAGTTAACTGAAGATAAGGGTACTATAAAGATGAAGGCGTAGTGTAGATGCGGGTGTAGTGAAAGAGAGTGAAGTCCACCAAGTGGACTGCCAGCATTTCATCACACAAACAAAAAATCTTCCCTGAAATACAGAACACTTGACACCGCGCAACTATCACGACTCGTTCTTCGTAACCTTGGATTTTCTTGCGGTGAGTGCTACGCGTTGACACAGCCTATTGGTAAAATCCCGTCGTGAATGCTCGTAAGTTCTTCCTCTCTCTCTCTCTCTCTCTCTCTCTCTCTCTCTCTCTCTCTCTCTCAGGAGAAGCTAGCAGAATCCAACGAAGAGAAATTCTGACAAAAAAGTCTTGGAAGGTATTATCAGGGTAACATCGCCTTCCTATAAAGGTTCCAACAGGGAGAGAAATTGTAAACGAAGAGACTGTTAAACACTTGGAATATACTGTAAGTATAAACTAAGGAGGTTTCAAGCTAAATGAAGAGTAGTATGATACTGAGAATTTCTTAAGGACAGACGGAAAGCTGATGATGAAATTGCTCAGTGTATACTGTAAGAAGCACAACAGAATATTGCTACACTGTGTAGTCACCAGTTAAAGAGCTGGAAAGAATACAGAAGCATATCACAAATGAAAATGAACTGAAGCCCATAAACTATCATCACCAGAGGCTGTAAGACGCTGAACTATAGAGTCTAGAAAGAAGTAAGCCTTACATGATGATATTTGCTTGGCAATAAATAAGGGGCATAAAAACTAATGCCCTAGATCTGAAAGCTTTTCACCAAGGAAAATATAAAATCATCAAATCGGGAGTTGTTCCTAGAAAGAGACTTAAGAGACATGGAAAGAAAATTCACAAATGTCCAGCCAAGATATTTGAAATATCTTTCACTGCAGTTCCAGGAGAAATCAAAAGGACACATCGAGTAAACACTTATAAGAAAATTATATCTATGGCTGAAGGCAGTCACGGATAAACTGATGACTGTAACACTGCAGCTGAGAGAAACGGAATTATTCAACAGGCAAGAAATGAGGTGAGCGCTACGCGCTGGACGTGCATCTCCAGCAAACATTTGGCTCTGTTTGTATGTCTCTGTCTGTCCCATCATTTAAGTTCCCTCTCTCATGTGCCGGTTTGTGCAGTGTGTAATTTTCATTTAACGTACTTCAATTTCATCAAAATGCTTTACATTGTCTGTTTTCTAGCCCTCATCTTTTGGTACCACTTTCATCACGACATGATACCAGTAGCATAATATCCATTATACATATGGACGGTTGTAGCACTGAAAGCCGACAATAGCGACAAGTGTTAATCCAATTATCCCCTTTAGATTTTCTCTGCACTTACAATTTCACTAATCCACCCTTTCCTCCAGTTCTTTCCACATAGCTTCCCTCTCATATTTTCCCTCTGTTCTCTCCCCTACACGTCCTTCTGGCCATTATTTCAACAGACAAATACAGCCATATATTCCATCATCCCTCCGGCATCACCTAACCTACAAAAGTGATGGTAGAAATTCTCACCCACACGCACCACAGTGATTGATTAAAAAAGTCTAATTCATCCTTTATTTTGTCCTGGCGGCCAGGCTTCGCTACTGACACTGGTGTCAGAGGCAGAGGAAGGAAGCCGCAATGCACACTGTATTGCCACTGTTTACTCAACTTGTTAACCGTAATGAAGGCGGCGCTGCGGACACACCTTTACCACGGTAGGCAAGAAGAAGTGAAGGAGGGTTGTATATCTAGCCTGTGTTCCTGTCTGGTTCAGATGGTACCCATTAATGGCGACTACTGGCTCCCTCCCTCAGATTAGTCAGAGCAAGAATAGTTCCCCAATAACCGGTTTCTATGTTAAGCATGGCAACATTATTAATAATTCGCAGGTGGCAGAGAAGCGTGAACAAGGAATGGAGGGGAGCGGTCCCCTCACACAGCGCTGTAGGTGAAGCGGAAGCAAGCGAATCGCACGTACACCGCCGGAGGAGTAGGAGAGCTGAACGGTCCCTGTTCAGAGCCCAGTAGATAAAATGAGGTAACAAACAGTTCCCGAACACAGTGCTGTGGGTGAGAGGAGAGGTCGAGTGGTCTCCTCACATAAAGCTGTGGGGGGGGGGGACATAAGTGGTTCCCACACACACACACACACACACACAGTATTACGGGCGCGGATGAAAGATGAGCGAGCAGTTCCCCAACAGAGCAAATGGTCCTGGCCAAAATGGTGGTGAATTGTAAACCACATTTATTCATCTTTGTTTTTTCCCCTTTAGATTAAGAAAGATGAGCGACATTATGGCATTCATAAACACAAAAGGAAACCCTCCTGAATGCTCATGCTCCGACCGCTCAAAATCCCTTTCACTCCATCCTTCCACCTGCGATTTGGTCTCCCGCTTCTCCTGGCTTCCTCCACCTCTCACACGTATATCCTCTTTGTGAAACTTTCCTCAATCATTCGTTCCATATGTCTAAACCATTTCAACACATCCTCTACTGCTCTCTCAACCACACTCTTTACATTACCACAAATCTCTCTTACCTTTACATTACTTACTCGATCAAACCATCTCACACCACATATTGTCCTTCAACATTTCATTTCCAGCACATCCACCCTCCTCCGTACAACCCTATCTATAGTCCATGCCTTGCAACCATATAATATTGTTGGAACTACTACTATTCCTTCAAATATACTCATTTTTGCTTTCCGATATAATGTTCTCGCCTTTCTCACATTCTTCATCGGTCTCAGAACCTTCGCCCCCTCCCCCACCTTATGACTCACTTCCGCTTCCATGGTTCCATTTGCTGCTAAGTCCACTCCCAGATATCTAAAACACATAACTTTCTACAATTTTCTTCCATTCAAACTCACTCCCCAACTAACTCCTCCCTCAAGCCTGCTGAACCTAATAACCTTGCTCTTATTCACGTTCACGCTCAACTTTCTCCTTTCACACACTAATCCAAACTCAGTCACCAACTTTTGCAGTTTCTCACTCGAATCAGCCACCAGTGCTGTATCATCCGCGAACAACAACT
>JAYMFT010011086.1:0-16868 GCA_038088735.1 Panulirus argus
CAATTTGAGAAATCAAGAGTCGAAGCATGTTTTTATTATTAATTGCGAATTAATGAAAACGTTCTGATAATCAACTTAAGAGGATCTGAAAAGTTGAATGTGACGATTTGAGACCCTTACAGATGAAGCTCGTTATTACAGTCTTCTAAGTTGTTTATAAGGACTAACATTGTTGGAATACTCGAAAAGGTACCATAGAGGTTATTTGGTGTGTTTTTGGATACTTACTGGTCAACTTCTAACGAGTTTTCAAAACATTTATGTCGGTTATTACGATCAGCCACACTTATAACGACTTAAGTTGTTAGAATAGTTAAGAAGGATCTATTGAGGTAATTGTTGTGTGATTTAAATGTGTTTTAATGAAGAGCTTAGAGGATAAAAAAAAAAACAAACGATTATTTATGTCGTTTACTACAATCTAACAAACTTGTTACGTTGGTTGTAGGAGCTAAAGATGTTGGAATAGTTGAGAAGGTTCCATGTCCACGTAACACACTTGTAATGACGATCTAAGAAATCATGAAAAGGGTCGAAGCATGATTTTAATATTAACTGCAAATTATTGAAAGCGTTCTGAAAAACAAGTTGAGAGGATCTAAAAAGCTGAAGATTTCGGTTTTAGACAACATATGAAGTTGGTTATAGGGACTAAAACTGTTGAAATAGTTGAGGTTTAATGATGGTTATTTGGTATGATTTTGGATTTTTACTGATGAAACTCTAATGTTTAAAAAACGATCATATATGTCGGTAATTAGGATCTAACATGCAGTTAGTCATCAATATCTGTTCATTGTTACAACGACTAGATTTGCTGGAATAGTCGAGAATCTTCTACAGAGGTCATTTGTTGTGATTTTGGATGATTACTGATGAATCTCTGATACGTTAGCAAAGACAATCATTTAAGTCGGTCATAACTATATGACACATTTGTAATGATTTGATTAATCATGAAATGGGTCGAAGCACGTATTTAATATTGCTTGAAAAATTGATAAAAACATCTCAAAAACAATTTGAAAGAATCTAAAAAGTCTTTTAAGTTGGTTAAAAGTACTAAAATTATTAAAATAGAGCGATCTTTGACTGTTTTGTAAAAATGATCATTTAAATTGGTTATGAAAATGTAACACTTTAAATGATGAGTCGAAACAAAATTTTTATTATCAATATCACATCAATGAAAAATTTCAAGAAAATCAACTTAAGAGGCTCTGAAAAGTTGAATGTGACAACTTAAAAGACTGTAATAATGAATTTCATAATTCGTTATTACAGTCTTTTAAGTTGGTTATAAGGACTAAAATTGGTGAAATAGCTGAGAAGACTCTTTACTGGTTATTTGGTGTGTGTTTGGATCAAGCTCTGTTTTTACGGTTATTACGATATACCACAATAAAGTTGTTGGAATACATCAATTGAAGGAACTCTTATGTAATTTTGTATATGTTGAAATGAATTCGATCATTTATGTCATTTACTACAATCTATAAAACTTGTTACGTTGGTTATAGCGACTAAAGTTGTTGGAATAGTCGGGAAGGTTCCATAGAGGTCATTCCATTTGCTTTTGGATGTTTACCGAGGACTCATTGAGAAATAAGTAAAGACCACCATTTATGTCAGTTTTGAAGATCTACCACACTTGTAATGACGATCTGAGAAAACGTTTGATATTACTTGAAAAGTTAATGAAAAAAATCTTGAAAAAAAAAATACTTGAGAGGATCTGAAAGGTTGAATATGACGATTTGAAATCTTTAAATTGACAAAATATAGTTAGTCATTATAGTCTTTTAGTTGCTTATAGTGAATGAAAGTGTTGTAATAATCGAGATGGTTCTGTACATTTCTTTTATTCTGATTTTAGATGTCTGATGGTTTGAAAAATTAGTAAGAACGATCATTTTTTGTTGATTATTACGATCGAACCTACTTGCAATGGAGGCAGCATATGAACTTAGTCATTACATTCTATTAAGTTGGTTTTAACGACTTCAATTTTTGAAATCGTCAAGAATGTTTTATTGAGGTTACTTAGTGTGATTTTGGATGTTTGGTGATGAAGCTTTGAGAATTTAATAAAAGCGATCATTTGTCGTTTATGACAATGTAACACACTTGTAATGATTTCATATATCATGAAAATGGTCGAAGTATGTGTTTAATATTAATGGAAACATTTATGAGAACGTTCTGAAAAACAACTTGAGAGGACCGAATGTTAAATATGACGAATTGACCCCCTTACAGAAACAAAACATGATGTTAGTCATTACAATATGTTAAGTTGGTTATATGGACTAAAATTGTTGGAATACTTGAAAAGGTTCCATAGAGGTCATTTGGTGAGATTTTTGGTTTATTTATGAAGCTCTGAGAAGTTAGTAAAAAGCGATCTTTTAAGTTGGTTATAATATTAATGGAAAAATTAATGAAAACGTTTGGAAAACAGAGATGATCAGAAAAGTAGAATATGACTATTACAGAATTAATAGTTATTCATTACAACGGCTAAAATTGTTGAAAAAGTTGAAATGGTTCTTTACTGGTCATTTTGTGTTATTTTGATGTTTAATGATGAAGGTCTCATAAGTTTGTAAAAACGTTTATTTATGTCGGTTCTATAGAAGTCATTTGGTACGATTTTTGTTAGATATTTACTGATGAAGCCCAGATAAGTTAATAAAGACGATCATGCAAGTCTGTTTTTACTTGTACTAATAATTTGAGATAAAAATGGAGTCGATGCTTGAAAAATTAATGAAAAAGATCAAAACTTGAGTGGTTCTAAAAAGCTGAATATTACGATTTCAGACACCTGTGGAGACAACATTTGAAAATAATCATTCCAGTCTTTAGAATAGTCGAGAAGGTTCTATAGATGCTATTAATATGTGACTTTGGAAGTTATATAATGAATCTCTGAAGATAGTCATGAAAGAAGATTTGTTGGAACTGTCGAGAAGCTTCTATAGAGGGCTTTTGGTGTGATTTTGGACGTTTAATGATGAAGCTCTGATAAGTCAGTAAAGCACAATCACTTAAGTCGGTCAGAACGATTTGACACATTTGAGAAACCAGGAACAGGATCGAAGCATATGTTTAATATCATTTGAAAAATTAATGAAAATGATCTTAGAAAATTTGAAAGAATCTAAAAAGTTGAATATGACGATTTGAAACAACATATAAAGTTAGGTATTACAGTCTTTTAAGTTGGTTATTACGTCTAAAATTATTGGAATAGTCGAGAAGGTTGTCTACAGATCATTTGGTGTGATTTTGGATGTTTAATGACGCTCTGATGATTTGGTCAAAACCTATTTTTTTTCTGTTATTATGATCTAACACACTTTTCATGCAGACGACATATGAAGATAGTCATTACAGTCTGTTAAGTTGATCATGACTAAAGTTGTTAGAATAGTAGCGAATGTTCTCTTGAGGACATTATTGTGTGATTTTGATTTTTTAATAAAGCTTTGAGAAGCTAAAAAAAATAATCATTTATATCGTTTGCTACAATCTAACAGACGTAATTCTTGCTTATATCAACTAAAGTTGGAATAGTCGAGAACGTTCCATAGAGGTCATTTGGTTTGATTTTGGATGTATACCTTGGTAATTATTTTTTTTTTTTTAGGATCTACCACACTTGTAATGTGAAAAAAAATCATGAAAATGGTCGAGGTATGTGTCTCATATTAATGTAAAAATTAATTAAAACATTCTGAAAAAAAAAAAACTTGAGAGGATCGGAAAAGTTGAATATAGCAAAATTAGACCATTACAGAGGCAATATATGAAGTCACTTATTAGAGCTTTATCGGTGAATTTCCAAAAAATCGCACCAAATGACCAGTATAAAACCTTTTCAACTATTTCAACAACTTTAGTCGTTATAACTAACTTAAAAGACTGTAATAAGTTAGTAATAACATTTATTTATGTCAGTTTTTACGATCTAACGCAATATCAACGGAGACAACATATGAAAGTCATCACAGTCTGCTAAGATGGGTATAACAACTAATGTTGTTGGATTAGCCGAGAAGGTTCTATAGAGGTCAATTGGTGTGATTTTGGATATTTACTGATGAACATCTGATTTGTTATTAAATAAGCTCTGTCAAGTTAGTTAAAACGATTTAAATATTTAAGTCGTTCATGACAATCTAACACACTTCTAATGACGATCTGAAAAATAATAAAAAGGGTCGAGGTATGTGTTTAATATTAATGGAAATATTAACGAAAACGTTTTGAAAACAACTTGAAAGGATCGGAAAAGTTGAATATAACGATTTGTGAACATTACAGAGACATTATATGAAGTTAGTTTTTACAGTCTTATGTGTTGGTTATAATGACTAAAGTTGTTGAAATAGTTGAAAAGGTTCTTTACTAGTGTGATTTTGAATTTAGTAGGTCGATTATAACGATTCAACACACTTTTAATGATACTTTGAGAAATAATGAAGAGTCGAAGCATTTGTTTAATATAACTTGAAAAATAATGAAAGAAATCACTACTTGAGAGGATCTAAAAAAGTTGAATATTACGATTTGAGACAATTATGGAGACAACATATGAAAATAGTCATTACAGTCTTTTAAGTTGGTTATAACGGCTAAAGTTGTTGGAATTGTCAAGGTTGTATAGATGTTATTTCTGTGTGACTTTGAATGTGATCTAATGATTCTCTGAGAAGTTAGTAAAACCGATCACTTATGTCGGTTATCTGTGAAGTTGTTTATAGCGACGAAAGTTGTTGGAATAGTCGAAAAGGTGTGAATTTCGATGTTTATTAATGAAGCTCTGAGAAGGTATTAAAAATAATCAATCTAGTTTTTTTAAGACGATCTCACAAACTTGTAATTATGATTTGAGAAATAAGGAAAAGGGTCTAAACATAGGTTTAATAATACTTGAAAAATTGATGAAAAAAATCAAAAACAATTTGAACGGATCTGAGAAGATGAATATGACGATTTTGACACCCTTAAAGAGAAAACATATTGTTAGTCATTAATGTCTATTTTGTTGGTTATAACAGCGAAAATTGTTGGAATAGTCGAAAACGTTGTCTATAGGTTATTTGGCCCTGATAAGTTAGTAAATATGTTCATATACGTCGGGTATTACGACCTAACACACTTTTAACGGGGACAACATATGGTTAGTCATTACAGTCTATTCATTTGTATATAACGAATAAAGTTTTCTGAGTAGTCGGGAAGGTTTTATAGAGATCATTTGGTATGATTCTGGATGTTTACCGAAGAAACTGACGATTAATAGGATCTAACACACTTACAATGACAATTTGAAAAATAATAAAAAGGTTCGATGCATGCTTGAAAAATTAAAGAAAATATTTTAAAGTTAGTCTTTAGTCTTTTAAGTTGGTTAACGAATAAAATTGTTGGAATAGTCGACAGGATTTTCTAAAGGTCATTTGGTGTGAAACTGGATGAAGCTTTGATAATTTAGTAAAAAAACGATTATTTTTTTTTTATGACGATCTAACAATCTTGTAAGAAAGACAACATATGATGGTAATCATTACGGTCTGTTAAGCTGGTTATAACGACTAAAATTGAGACCCTAATATAGAATGTTCTATATAGGTTATTTTTGGGAGATTTCCGATGGGTACTGATGAAGCTCTGAGAAGTTAGCAAATACGATCATTTAAGTCTGTTATTACGATCAACAAGCTTATAGTGGAGGCAACATATAAAGTTAGTTATTACAGTTATTACAATTGTTGGAATAGTAAGGAAGGCTACTTCGTGTGATTTTGAATGATTTCTTATAAAGCTTTCAGAAATTAGTAGAGACGTTCATATAAGTCCTCTTTAGACAATGGAAAGAACTTTAATAATTCTTGGAAAATTAATGAAAACGATCGAAAAACTACTTGAGATGATCTGGAAAGTTGAATAGCATAATTTGAGACCCTAATAGAGACAACATATGAAATCATTACATTATCTAAAGTTGGTAATAACAACTAAAATAGTCATTACAATCTGTTATGAGTGACTAAAGTTGCTGGAATCCTCGAAAAGAGGTAATTTCTGTGTGATTTTTGATGTGTACTGATGAAGGTCAGAGAAGTTAGTAAAAGAGATCACTTATGTTATCATGATCAAACATTTTGTCAATGGAGACAACATATAAAGTAATGCAATTCGGTAAGTTGTTTCTAACGGAGAAAGTTGCTGAAATTTTGTTTGATTTTGGATGTGTACATATCTTAGTTATAACTCTTAAGGTTGTTGAAGTAGTCGAAAGGGTACTATAGACGACATTTGCTTTGATTTTGGATGATATAATACACTCGGAATAACGATTTCTGATATTACTTGAAAAATTAATATAAACGATCTTAAAAACAACTTGAGAGGATCTGAAAGGTTGAATATGACGATTTGAAATCCTTTTAGTGACAATTCATGAAGTTAGTTATTAGTCTTTTAGTTGTTTATAACAACTAAAATTGTTGCAATAGTCGAGATGATTTAGGATTTCTGATGAAGGTCTCAAGAGTTAGTAAAAAACGATCATTAATGTTGATTGATACGAGCTATCATCTTGGAATGCAGGCAAAATATAAAGTTAATTATAGTTTGTTAAGTTGGTTATAACGACTGAAGTTGTTGGAATAGTCGAGAAGGTGGTATACAGGTCATTTGGTGCGATTTTGGATGCTTACTGATGAAACTTTGAGTGTTTAGTATAAACGATCATTTAAATCTGTCATGACGATGTAACACACTTGTAATGACGATTTAAGAAATCATGAAAAGGGTCGAAGCATATTGATTGCAAATTACTGAAAACGTTCTAAATAAACAAGTTGAGAGGATCTGAAAAGCTGAGTGTTTCGATTTTTGATCCTTACAAATACAACATAAGAAGTTGGTTTTAGGGACTAAAATTGTTGAAATAGTTGATTTTGGATTTTTACTGATGAAGTTCTTATAAGTTTAAAAACGATCAGTTACGTCGGTTACTACGATCTAACACATGCAGTTAGTCATATAAATCTGTTAAGATTGTTATAACTACTAAATTTCCTGGAATAGTCGAGAATATTCTAGAGATATCATTTGGTGTAATACGTTAGGAAATATAATCATTTAATTCGGTCATAATCATTTGATATATTTGTAATGATTTGAGTAACATGAAATGGGTCGAAACGTGTTTAACATTACTTGAAAAATTAATGAAAAAGAACTCAAAAACAATTTGAAATAATCTAAAAATTTGAATATAAACGATCTTAAAAACAACTTGAGAGGATCTGAAAGGTTGAATATGACGATTTGAAATCCTTTTAGTGACAATTCATGAAGTTAGTTATTAGTCTATTAGTTGTTTATAACGACTAAAATTGTTCCAATAGTCGAGATGATTCTGTATAGATCATTTTGTGTAATTTAGGATTTCTGATGAAGGTCTCAAGAGTTAGTAAAGAACGATCATTAATGTTGATTGATACGAGCTATCATCTTGGAATGCAGGCAAAATATAAAGTTAGTCATTATAGTTTGTTAAGTTGGATTTAACGACTGAAGTTGTTGGAATAGTCGAGAAGGTGGTATACAGGTCATTTGGTGCGATTTTGTATGCTTACTGATGAAACTGTGTTTAGTATAAACGATCATTTAAATGTCATGACGATGTAACACACTTGTAATGACGATCTAAGAAATCATGAAAAGGGTCGAAGCATGTTTTTAATATTGATTGCAAATTACTGAAAACGTTCTAAATAAACAAGTTGAGAGGAATGTTTCGATTTTAGATCCTTACAAATACAACATAAGAAGTTGGTTTTAGGGACTAAAATTATTGAAATAGTTGAGGTTTTATGCTGGTCTTTTTGTATGATTTTGGATTTTTACTGATGAAGTTCTAATAAGTTTAAAAACGATCAGTTACGTCGGTTACTACGATCTAACACATGCAGTTAGTCATCAAAATTTGTTAAGATTGTTATAACTACTAAATTTCCTGGAATAGTCGAGAATATTCTACAGAGATCATTTGGTGTAATACGTTAGTAAATATAATCATTTAATTCGGTCATAACCATTTGATATATTTGTAATGACGATTTGAGTAACATGAAATGGGTTGAAGCGTGTTTAATATTACTTGAAAAATTAATGAAAAAGAACTCAAAAACAATTTGAGATAATCTAAAAATTTAAATAGGAAGTTATTCATTACAGTGTTTTAAGTTGGTTATAACTAATAAAATTATTGGAATAGTCGAGAAGGTTTTCTAAAGGTCATTTGGTGTGATTTTGGATGTTTAATGACGAGGCTCTGATAATCTCTTCAAAACACTCATTTTCATATGTTATAATGATCTAACATACTTTTAATGCAGACGACAGTGTGTAAAGTTGATTATAACGACAAAAGTTATAAGAATTATAATGTTCTATTGAGGTATTGTTTTGTGTGATTTTGGAGTTAGAAAAACGACCTTCTAACAAACTTTTAATGTGTAGAACATATGAAAGTCATGAAAGAATGTTACGTTGGTCATAACGATTTAACTTGCTAGAATGGTTGATGTTCCATAGATGTCATTTGGTTTGCTTTTTATGTCGGTTTTGACGATATGAAAAATCATGAAAAGGTTCGAAGCATGTGTTTGACATCACTTGAAAACAATCATAAAAACAACAAGAGTGGATTTGAAAGTTTGAATATGACGATTTTAGATCGTTATAGAGATGAAATATGGTTAGTTATGATAGTATTTTAGTTGCTTATAACGACTAAAATTGTCGAGAAGGTTCAATCTAGCGTGCTTTAGAATGGTTATATCGACTAAAATTGTTGGAATAATCGGAAAGGTTCCATAGAGATCATTTGGTGATATTTTTGGTTATTGATGAAGCTCCGAGAAGTTAGTAAAAACGATTATTTATGTTTGTTTTTAGGATCTAACACACTTGGAATGGAGACATTACAGGCTGTTAAAAGTTGGTTATAATGATTGTACTTGTCGGAAAAGTCAACATATTGCTATAGATGTCATTTGATGAAATTTGAAATTTAATATTAATGAAAATATTTATGAAAAAGTTCTGAAAAACAACTTAAGAGGATTGGAAATATTGAATATGATGATTTGAGATCCTCTTGGAAACAACAAATGAAGTTGATTATAGTCTGCTAAGTTGGTTATAACGTCTGTTGTTGAAATCGTAGAGATGAAGGTCTGAGAAGTTAGTGAAACGATCATGATAATTTAACAATGTAATAACAATTTGAAAATTCATGTAATGAAAAATTTAATGAAAACGTTCTACATAAATCACTTCAAAGCATCGGGAACAATTTTAAGTTGGTTATAAAGACTAAAGTTGTATGATCGATGTTTATTTCGGCTATACGAAATTAATCATTACAATCTCTTAATCCAAATAGGTCATTTGATGTAATTTTGGATGTTTACTGATAGTAAAGTCCTTTAAGTCCTTTAAGTCCTTTAAGGCAATCTTGAAAAAAGGTCTAAACATTTTTCTAATATTACTTGAAAAGTTAATGAAACAGGTTAGTTGGTTTTAACGTCGAAAATCGCTGGTATAGTTGAGGTCATTTGCTGAGATTTTGGATGTTTTCTCATGAAGCTCTGAGAAAGTAAAAAGTAGCATTCATATTAGTTATTACGATCTAACACACTTGTAATGGAGACAACATATAAAGATAGTCATTATAAATTTGCTTTAATGACTAAAGTTGCTGGAATCTTCAAAAAGGTTCCCATAAAGGTAATTTTGTGTGATTTTGGATGTGTAAGTTATCACGATCTAACCCACTTGGAATGGGAGCAATATTTACAGCTAGTCATTACAGACTGTTAAATTTGAAGTGTTATGTAATGATTTCAGAAATCATGAAAAGTTTCAAAGCTGATGTTTGATATTACTTGAAAAGTTAATATAAATGATCTTAAAACACATCTTTAGAGGATCAGAAAGGCTGAATATGAAGATTTGAAATACTTGTAGTGACAAAGTATAGAGTTAGACATTATGATCTTTTAGTTGCTTATAACGTCTACAATTGTTGAAATAGTCGAGATGGTTCTGTAGAGGTCATTTGGTGTGATTTTGGATGTTTTCACATGAAGGTCTGAAAAGTTAGTAAAAATGATCATGAATGTTGATTATTACGTTCTAACCCACTTGGAATGAAGGTAACATATCAAATTAGTCATTAGAGTCTGTTAATTTGGTTATAACGACTAAAGTTGTTGGAATAGTCTAGAAGGGGATAAACAGGCCATTTGTTGCGATTTTGGATGCTTACTGATGAAACTGATAAGTGTTTAGTGTAAATGATCATTTAATTCTGTCATAACGATGTAACACACTTGAAATGACGATCTATGAAATCATAAAAAGGGTCGAAGCATGATTTTAGTATTAAATACAAATTATTGAAAACGTTCTGATGAAACAAGTTGAGAGGATCTGAAAAGCTGAACGTTTCGATTTTATATCCTTACAAAGACAACATATGAAGATGGTTATAGGGAGTAAAATTGTTGAAAAAGTTTTATGATGGTCATTTTGTATAAGTTTGGATGAAGCTCGAATGAGTTTAAAAAACCATCATGTCGGTTATCATGATCTAACACATGCAGTTACTCATCAAAATCTGTTGACTGTTATAACGACTAAATTTGTTGGAATAGTGGAGAATCTTCTACAAAGGTCATTTAGTGTGATTTTGGATGTTTACTGATGCGTTAGTAAAGGCAATCATTTTAGTTGGTCATAACGATTTGACACATTTGTAATGAAATGGGTCGAAGCATTTGTTTAATATTACTTGAAAAATCAATGAAAAACTCTTTTAAGTTGGTCATAACTACTAAAATCATTGGAATAGTCGAGAAGGTTTTCTATAGGTCATTTGGTGTGATTTTGGATGTTTAATGACGAAGCCCTGACAATCTTGTCCAAACATTCATTTTCATCGGTTATTATGATCTTACATACTTTTAATGCAGACGACATATGTAAAGTTGTTTATAACGACTAAAGGTATAAGAATAGTAGAGAATGTTCTACTGAGGTATTTTTTGTGTGATTTTGGATTTCTTTTGATATTGCTCTGAAAAAGAAAAACAATCATTTTAATGTGTAGAACATATGAAAGTCTTACGACTAAACTTGTTACAATGGTCGAAGTTCCATAAATGTCATTTGGTTTCCTTTTGTATGTTTACTGAGGAATAAGTGAAGATAATCACTTATGTCGATTTTCACGATATGAAAAGTCATGAAAAGGTTCGAAGCATGTGTTTGACATTACTTGAAAGCGATCTTAAAAACAATTTGAGTGGATTTGAAAGGTTGAATATGACTAATTTCGATATGATATGATATGGTTAATTATAACAGTAGTTTAGTTCCTGAAAACGACTAAGATTGTCGAGAAGGTTCAATCTGGCGTGATTTTGAATGTTTACTTATGAAGCTCTAAGTTAGTAAAAACGATAACTTTTGTTTGCTTTTAGGAACTTACGGGTTGAGTTGGTTATAACGAAAATACATGCTGATGAAGCTCTAAGGTTAGCAAAAATGACAATCTAACACGTAATGACGATTTGAAAAATCATGAAAATGGTCGAAGTATTTGATTAATATTAATGAAAAAAATTTTGAAAAAGTTCTGAAAAAACTTGAGAGGATTGAGAACCTTATGGAGACATCAAATGAAGCTAGTCATTACAGTCTGTTAAGCTGATTATAACGAGTGAAGTTGGAATAATAGAGAAGGTTCCAGAGAGGTTATTTGGTGAGATTTTGGATGTTTATTGATGAATCTCTGAGAAGTTAGTATATTGATCATTTAAGTTGGTCATGACATGTAATGTCAATTTGAAAATTCATGAAAAGGGTCGAGATAAGTGTTTAATATTAATGGTAAATTTAATGAAAACGTTCAAAAAAGAAAGTTCAAAACATATAAAAGGTTGAATATGACGATTTGAGAACATTACAGAAACAATATATGGTTAGTTATTAACTTTTAAAGTTGCCTGATTTTCGATGTTTAGTAAAAACGTTCAATTAATTCGGCTATTACGATCTAACACCACAGTGTTAGAGAGAACATATGAAGTCAGTTATTACAATGTTAAGTTGGTTATAACGACTATAGGTTGCAATAGACGAAAATACTCCATTTGATGTGATTTTGGATGTTTACTGATGCTTACCGAAGAAACTGAGAAATGAGTAGACAATCATATAAGTCGATTATTAGGATTTGAAAAACAATAAGAAGACTCGATGCATGATTGAAAAGTTAAAAAAAAAAATGATTTTTAAAACATCGATTTGAGACCCTGATGGACACAACACAAAGTTACTCTTTACAGTCCTTTAAGTTGGAATCATACAGGTTATTTAGTGTGTTTTTGGATACTTACTGATCAAGCTTTTAGAATAGTAGAGAAGATTCTCTTGAGGTAATTGTTGTGTGATTTAAATGTGTTTTAATGAAGGTTCCATAAAGGTCATTTGGTTTGCTTTTGGATGTTTACCGAGGACATTCTAAGAAATAAATAAAGACGACCATTAATGTCGGTTTTTAATGACAATATACAAAATTATATAAATTTTCGAAGCATGTGTTTGACAGTTGAAAAGTTAATGAAAACTATCTTACAAACAACTTAAGAGGATTTGAAAGGTTGAATATGACGATTATAAATCGTTATAGAGATGAAATAATAATTGTCTTTTAGTCGCCTATAACGACTAAAATTTTTAGAATAGTCGAAAAGGTTCAGTCTGATGTCATTTAGAATGTTTACTTATGAAGCTCTGATCATTTATGTTATTACGATCAAACTAGTTTTCATTGGAGAAAACATATGAAGTTATTAATTAATTACAATGTTATGTTGGTTTTAAGGAAAAAAGTAGCTTGAATTTTGAAGATGATTTTGGAATTTTTTTTGTTGGTTATTACGATCTAATACACTTAGAAAGGAGAAAACATATGAAGTTAGTCATTAGAGTCTGTTAGGTTGGTACAAACTACTAAGGCTGTTGATCTTTTATGAAGTTGTAACACACTTGTAATAACGATTTCAGAAATCATGAAAAATTAATATAAACGATCTTAAAAACAACTTGAGAGGATCTGAAAGGTTGAATATGAAGACTAAGTCCTTATAGTGACAAAATATAATGACTAAGATTGTTGAAATAGTCGAGATGGTTCGTGTGATTTTGGAAATTTTTTCAGTCTGACGTTAGTCTGTTAAGTTGGTTATAACGACTAAAGTTGTTGGAATAGTCGAGGTGGTATACAGGCCATTTGATGCGATTTTCGATGCTTACTAATGAAACTCTGAGTGTTTAGTACAAACGATCATTTAAATCTGTCATGTCGATATAACACAGTTGTAATGACGATCTAAGAAATCATGAAGTGTCGAAGCAAATTATTGAAAACCTTCTGAAAAACAAGTTGAGAGGATCTGAAAAGCTGAATATTTCGATTTTAGACAACATATGAAGTTAGAAATAGGGACTAAAATTGTTGAAATAGTTGTTTTATGATGGTCATTTGGTATGATTTTGGATTTTCACCGATGGAGCTTTAGTAAGTTTATAAAACGATCATTTATGTCGGTTATTACGATCTATCACATGCAGTTAGTCATCAAAATCTGTTAGGATTGTTACAACGACTAGATTTGCTGGAATAGTCGAGAATCTTCTATAGAGGTCATTTGGTGTGATTTTGGATGATTACTGATGAAGCTCTGATACGTTAGTAAAGACAATCATTTAAGTCGGTCATAACGATTTGACACATTCGTAATGACGATTTGAGTAATCATGAAATGAGTCGAAGCATGGATTTAATATTACTTGAAATATTGATAAAAAACATCTCAAAAACAATATGAGAGAATCTAAAAAGTTTAATATGAAGTTAGTCATTACAGTCTTTTAAGTTGGTTATAACTACTAAAATTATTGAAAGAGATCGATTTTTGATGTTTAGTAATGAAGCTCTGACTCTTGTAAAAACGATCATTTAAATCGGTCATGACAATATAACACACTTTTAATGATGATTTAAGAAATCATGAGTAGTAACATAATTTTTATCATCAATTGCACATCAGTGAAAACGTTCAGAAGGATCTGCAAAGTTGAATATGACGATCTGAGACCCTTTCAAACACAACATATGAAATTCGTTATTACAGTCTTTTATGTTGGTGAAATAGTTGAGAAGGCTCTTTACTGGTTATTTGGTGTGTTTTTGGATAATTACTGATCAAGCTGTTTCTAAAATGATCATTTATGTCGGTTATTACTATCTACCACACTTATAACGACTAATGTTGTTGGAATAGATCTATTGAGGTAATTCTTATGTAATTTTGTATATCTTTTAATGAATTCGATCATTTATGTCATTTACTACAATCTATAAAACTTGTAATGGAGAGAACATATAAAGTTAGTCATTACAGTCCGTTACGTTGGTTATAGCGACTAAAGTTGTTGGAATAGTCGAGAAGGTTCCATAGAGTTTATTTCATTTGCTTTTGGATGTTTACGAAGGACTCATTGAGAAATAAGTAAAGACCACCATTTATGTCAGTTTTGAAGATCTACCACACTTTTAATGACGATCTGAGAAATCATGTTTAGTATTACTTGAAAAGTTAATGAAAAAGATCTTGAAAAAAAAAAAAAACACTTAAGGGGATCATAAAGGTTGAATATGATGATTTGAAATCTTTAAATAGACAAAATATGATATATCATTATAGTCTTTTAGTTGCTTATGATGACTAAAATTGTTGGAATAATCGAGATAGTTCTATACAGTTCTTTTATTGTGATTTTAGATGTTGTCTGATGGTTTGAAAAATAAATAAAAACGATCAATTTTTGTTGATTATTACGATCTAACGTACTCGGAATGGAGGCAGCATTACAGACATTAGAGTCAAGAATGTTTTATTGAGGTTACTTGATGTGATTTTGGATGTTTGGTGATGAAGCTTCGAGAATTTAGTAAAAACGATCATTTAAGTCGTTCATGACAATGTAACACACTTGTAATGATTTGATATATCATGAGAAGGATCGAAGTATGTGTTTAATATTAATGGAAAAAATTATGATAACGTTCTGAAAAACAACTTGAGAGGATCGGAAATGTTAGATATGACGAATTGACCCCCTTATAGAAACAAAACATCATGTTAGTCATTACAATCTGTTAAGTTGGGTATATCGACTAAAATTTTTGGAATACTCGAAAAGGACCATAGAGGTCATTTGGTGAGATTTTTGGTTTATTTATGAAGCTCTGAGAAGTTAGTAAATGAGAAGGTTCGAAAAATTTATGAAAACGTTTGGAAAACAATTAGAGGTGATCAGAAAAGTTGAATATGAATATTACAGAATTATATGAAGTTATTCGTTATAACGACTAAAATTGTGAAACAGTTGAAAAGGTTCTTTACTGGTCATTTTCTGTGATTTTTGATGTTTAATGATGGTCTCATAAGTTTGTAAAAACACACATGAAGTTAGTATAAAATAATTTGTTGGAATAGTCGAGAAGGTTCTATAGAAGTCATTTGGTGCGATTTTGGATGTTTACTGATGAAGCCCTGATAAGTTAGTAATGACGATCATGTAAGTCTGTTTTTCGATCTAACACTTTTATTTGCTTATAATGTTTTTTGCTTATGTCGGTTATTACGATCAACTACACATAACGACTTAAGTTGTTGGAATAGTAGAAAAGGTTTCATTGAGATAATTGTTTTGCAATTTTAAATGTGTTTAAATGAAGAGCTTAGAAGTTAGAAAAACGATCATTTATGTCGTTTAATACAATCTAATCTAACAAACTTGTAATGGCTAGAAGGTATGAAGTTAGTCATTACAGCCTGTTACACTGGTTATAGGAACTAAAGTTATTGGAATGGTTGAGAAGGTTCCATAAAGGTCATTTGGTTTGCTTTTGGATGTTTACTGAGGACACTGAGAAATATGTAAAGACGACCATTAAATGTCGCTTTTTAATGACAATATAGGAAATTATATAAAGTTTCGAAGCATGTGTTTGACTTTACTTGAAAAGCTAATGAAAACGATCTTAAAAACAACGTGAGAGGTTTTGAAAGGTTGAATATGACGATTATAAACCGTTATAGAGATAAACTATGGTGAGTTATAATACTCTTTTAGTTGCTTATAACGAATAAAATTGTAAGAATAGTCGAAGCTCTATTCGTTTATGTTATTACGATAAAAAAAATTAATTGAGACAACATATTAAGTTATCAATTACAATCTGTTATGTTGGTTTTAAGGAAGAAAGTTGCTGGAATCTTCAAGAAGGCTTTATGGTAATTTTTGTGTGATTTTTGATGTGTACTGATGAAGCTCTGAGAAGGTAGTAAAAACGATATTTTTTGTTGGTTATTTAACACAGAAAGGAGACAGCATATGAAGTTAGTCATTAGTCTGTTAAGTTGGTACAAACTACTGTGTTTGAAGTAGTCGAGAGTGTTCTATGGAGGTCATTTGATGTGTTACGTAATGATTTCAGAAATCATGAAAAGTTTCAAAGCTAATGTTTGATATTACTTGAAAAGTTAATATAAATGATCTTAAAAAACATCTTTAGAGGATCAGAAAGGCTGAATATGAAGATTTGAAATCCTTCTAGTGACAAAATATAGAGTTAGACATTATGATCTTTTAGTTGCTTATAACGTCTACAATTGTTGAAATAGTCGAGATGGTTCTGTAGA